>CALZFC010000019.1:3560000-3587500 GCA_945643635.1 Allodiplogaster sudhausi
GCTCAATGCAGAGAGATTTTAAAAAATAGTCTTGATAATTGAAGTTCATAAAAAAATTTAAGATTAATAATGTGTAGGTTCACCCGAAAGTTCTGTTAAAATAAGAGAAATTCGCAATTATTTACGAATTACATAAATTTTAAATACTTATAGTGAAATAGTTCATAAATATAAATTGTAAAATAATATTCATTAAAAAAATAAATATTATATAATAGCATGTGCTCACCTGATATTCCTTTGGAATCCTTGTTGAGACCTGCCCGCCGTCCCCTCATCCAGAACGAGACTCTTGCGGAGGAGGGCGCAGGCCAGGCATACCAGTTGGCGCTGGCTGACTCTGCAAAGGATTGGGATACATAAGAGAAGTGAGTGAGAGAGGGAAGGAGAAAGAAAGAGGGAGAGAGAGATAAAGAGGGAAAGAAAAAGGTGAGAGAGAAAGAGATGAGAGTACCATGACTAGCGTATGTAGATCCTAGAGACAACGATTCTGACTGGAACAGGGCATCGTCGCGAGCAGTCGAAAGCGGAGTTGTGTCGACTTACTCCAGAGAGAACGAACTGAGAGAGAGAGGGAGATAGATTAGAGGGAGAGGGAGAGAAAAATTGTCATGAAAAAGATCAATACGAAAAAAAAAGATCAAAATGAAAAAGTGTTCAAACGCAGTTGTTGCAGGCAGCGCGGAGAAACACGATATCGCCCAGGTGCGATCGCGATGCGAGCTTCATCTTAAAGATAGAATTTAATCTAATTTATAACAAAAGGAATAAATAGAAATTTGCTTCGGACTGTAGAGAAAGAGAGAATTAAGTTACAAATAAATAGAGAAGCATTTGATGGGGCTGAGAGATCCAATAGATTATATAAAAATGAGAATAACATAAACTTTTCTGACCTTTCAGAGAAGTGATGACTCGAAAGGCTGGATGAGTACCCGGCTGGTAGAAGGCGTGCCACGTGCTTTTGAGATGGCGGCGGTACGCAATTCAGGCGTGCGAATTTGTTCAATTTTTTTTTCTTTTTCTTTTTCTTTTCCTTTTTCTTTTTCTTTTCTTTTTCTTTTTCTTTCTTTTTCTTTTTCTTTTCTTTTTCTTTTCTTTTTTTTCTTTCTTTTCTTTTTTTTCTTTCTTTTTTTTTATTGTTTGTTAAAGCTTCATGAGTGCATGAGTGAGAGACAGAGAAAGAGAGAGAGAGAGAGAGAGAGAGAGAGAGAGAGAGAGAAGAAAATCCATAGATGCTGTGCTCGGCGAGGGCGGAACGGGCCGCGATGCAATCCCCGCCGCGGCTGTGGTGTTGGCACATGAAGAAGAAGAAGTGGAGAGAAGGCCGGGCGCCAGTTCGAATGCGTCCTCAAAATTTATAATCCATATTTCAATGTTTGACTTCTTCTAAATTGGGGTAAATAAACATAAAAACTGGAAATAATAAGACTTTCGGTATATTTAACGCAAACAAGAACTTATATAGACCTGGCGCACGAAGAAACAGAGATCCACGGAGTTACGTCAGTCACAGCAGGGAAAGGAGCGCTTCTGCATGAAAGACGGCAAGGTAAATTTAATAAACAATTTAATGTAATCAGGAAAATGGCGGCAAAGAGAGACAGGAAATGGAGAATTATTGACGCCTCTTATTTTCTAGTCACTGAAAGAATTTTGAGAGAGAGAGAGAGAGAGAGAGAGCGAGAGAGTGAGAGTGAGACGGAGAGAGCGAGAGAGTGAGAGAGAGCGCGAGAGAGTGAGAGAGTGCGCGAGAGAGTGAGAGAGAGAACGTTGAGGAAAAGTACCTATGCTGGATGGAGATGGGCAGAACGTTAAGGAAAAGTACCTATGCTGGATGGAGATGGGCGTGACCGGCAGTGTGCGGTTGCGATCGAGCGCACGTTGATGAACGAAGAGCATCTCGGCAGGCGCATCGGAGATGTCGTCGTGGAGCGACTGGAAGATTGAGGAAGATGAAGGGAAAGAGAGGGATAGGGAGAGAGTGAGAGAAAGGGAAGCAGAGAGTCAAAGAAAGAGAAAGAGAACGAGAGAGATACACAGGGAGAGGGAGAGAGAGAGGGAGAGAGAGAGAGTAAGAGAGAGAGAAAGAGAAAGGGATGGGGTTATAAGCTTACCTAGATGGCTGTCTGGCGGCTTGCTTCTTCTCTCTTCGAGCGAGCGAAAGGAGAACGGACCGATGGGGCGAGGTGGCAGCACCACATCAGAACCTGCAAAAGGATAAGGATTAGAGAGAGATAAAAAAATAGTCTTGATATTTGAAATTCTTAAAAAAAATTAAGCTTAATAAGTGAAGGTTCACCCGAAAATTCTGATAAAATAAGAGAAATTCGCAATTATTTATGAATTACTTAAATTTTTAATACTTATAGTAAAATACTTCATAAATATAAATTTTAAAATAATATTAATTAAATATTTAAATGTTATTTAATAGCATGTGCTCACCTGATATTACCTACTTTGGAATCTGTGTTGAGAGCTGGACGCCGTCCACTCATCCAGAATCTGACGGTTGCCGGAGGAGGGCGCGGGCCAGGCATACCAGTTGGCGCTGGATGACTCTGCAAAGGATTGGGATATATAAGAGAAGTGAGAGAGAGAAGAGAGAGAGAGAGAGAGAGAGAGAGAGAGAGAGAGAGAGGAGAAAGAGAGAGAGAGAGAGAGAGAGAGAGGAGAAAGAGAGAGAGAGAGAGAGAGAGAGAGAGCGAGCGAGAGAGGGAGAGAAAGAAAGAGATAGAAACAGAGAGAGATAGAGAGAGAGAGAGAGAGTAAGAGAGAGAGAAAGAGAAAGGGATGGGGTTATAAGCTTACCTAGATGGATGTCTGGCGGCCTGCTTCTTCGGACCGATGGGGCGAGGTGGCAGCACCACATCAGAACCTGCAAAAGAATAAGGATTACAGAGAGATTAAAAAAATAGTCTTGATATTTGAAATTCGTTAATTTTTAAAGATTAATAATGTGTAGGTTCACCCGAAAGTTCTGATAAAATAACAGAAATTCGCAATTATTTATGAATTACTTAAATTTTTAATGCTTATAGTGAAATAGTTCATAAATATAAATTGTAAAATAATATTCATTAAATAATTAAATGTTATTTAATAGCATTTGCTCACCTGATATTCCTTTGGATTCCGTGTTGAGAGCTGGCCGCCGTCACCTTATCCAGAACGAGATTCTTGCGGAGGAGGGGCGGGCCAGGCAGACCAGTTATCGCTGGCTGACTCTGTAAAGGATTGGGATATATAAGAAAAGTGAGAGGGAGAGAGGGATAGAGAGACAGAGAGAGACAGAGAGAGAGAGAGAGAGAGAGAGGAGAGTTGTGGAAAGGCAACCGAACCAAAGCGCCTTAACTATATAAATTCCAGCTAAATAGACAAAGTAACTCTATGTTCATTTAAAAAAAACCCCTAAAGCAAAGAAAAAGGTAACCTTATCTGATCCCTGGTTCCTTGCGGTCCTTGCCACTCTCGGAGAGCAGCCGCCACGCGATGCTGAGAATGTCGCGGCGGCGGACGCGGAAGCCATGGCCAGAGCCCTTCCAGCAGCTGTACATACACATTTCTAATAATTAAGAATGATTTTTTTTTTAAATTTGGAATAAATTCGATATATTATTATATACTGCTGAAATGCGAGCCAAGGACTCAGGGATGTTTTTAGACCAAGAAAAAAAGAATAATTATACAATAATACCATAACATAATATAACAGATAATTAATAAACGAAGAAGGAAGTTCCCATTTTGAAAGACTATCGAAATTGAAGAATATTGATAGTCTAAATCAATTTACTGCTAAAAGTTGAAAAATTGTAGCTTTTCGGATTGCTTAAAATACAATAGAGTACCCAACAGAAGAAACAAATAATCCCAATTGGGGGGAAGCCAAAATCGCCAATAGGAGTGAGACCCCAATCGGCCAATATGAAGGAGTCCCCCAATTAGAGGAAGGCCCTAACCGGTTGGGCGATGTGGAGGATGCTGGAGAGTTGGCTTGAGCAGAAGAGCGGTGACGTACGTCCTTCTTCGTGGCTCTCGTCTGTAGAAGGAGAGAGAGAGAGCCGTTGATCGGAGGGCGAGCAGAGGGCGGTCGTGATCTGCGATGAGATGATATGAATTAAGAAGTGGATTTATTAGAAAATTATAATAAATATTAAAAAAAACATGTTAAAAACAATTATTAGAAATGAAAAAATTTCTCTGTTCATTTTAAGTATCGGAGACATGTATTCCTCCAAGTTTTTCTGTCTTTCTCTTGATATTCTTGCTCACTCTGCAGTCTCTCACTCTCTCAATTCCCTATCATCTGTCCAACCAGGAAGTGTACTGGCCGCACTCCGGCCACGGTTGTCCAGATTGCGGGGAGGCAGAGCATCGAAGAGAGGAGAAGCTCCGCCACGTGGAGAACGAGGCAGGCGAGTTGGCTGGCGATGGAGAGATGGCAGATTCCATTCTATAAAGGGAGAGAGAGTGAGTGAGAGAGAGAGAGAGAGAGAGAGAAAGGGAGAGAGAGAAAGGGAGACGGAGGGAGAGAGAAGCGACTACTGTGACTTGAATAAAAATGTAAAAAAAAATTGAACCAAACGAGTAAACAGTAACTTCATCGAATTTGGGTGAGAAGCTGAGCGACGGTGCGGAGGGCGGAGCAATTGGCGACTCCGACCCGGGCGACCTCTGACCTTCCTGTACTCACTAACCCCTTGCCTTTTATACGCGACTTTGGTTATAAAAATGAGATGTGAGATCCCTCGCCTCTTCTCTCCAAACCAACCTACCAAGTCAGTGGCCATGGCTTTCAAATGAAAGACCGAGAGAGACAGACACAAAGAGAGTGAGAAAGAGAAAGAGAGGGAGAGAGAGAGAGAGGGATAGGGGGTACGAAAAAAGGTGTTGATTTTTAGCCTTTTGTTTAGACCCTGTCCCAACAAATAAGTAACAGATTGGTTCTCTTTGTAAAGAATATACGCGCAACTCCCATGGCTTTCGACGCGGCAAAGAGAAGCAGCAAGAAGTGAGAGAGCGAGAGAGAGAAAGAATGAGAAAAGAATGAAAGCCCATTTCAATCAATGGACACAAAAATAAACAGTATCACGTTTACGTGACTGCATTTTCAGCTAGACTGCAGCAGACTACGCTGCAAGATTATAAACAAGAAATACTCGGGCCAACATGCAAACGCATGTGTCTGTGTGCATATACAAAAAGTACGAGGTTACACAGGGGAATTAGACAACACAAAACGGGGAACGAGTCATAAATTCTCTTTAAAAAAATACTAAGTAGTACAGATAGTCGGGGGCCTATGATGGAAGTGGATAAGTGGGGAGGAGAGGGGTGGATGATAGACGAGAAGAGGGGAGGGGAGTGAGCGGTTGGCGAGAGTGGGAGACACCAGATATCTGAACAAGTTAAAAGAATTTATGCACATTTAAATACCTACAAAAAAAGAATTTTTTAATATTAAAAAAATTGTTGAACGGGATAAATTTATGGAAGTTGGAAACATCTTAATGTATGGAAAATAAAGACACTCAGACTGAAAAAGGGAGAGAGAGAGAGAGAGAGAAATGGGAGAGAAAAGAGAGTGCAAAAGAGAAATAAAAGAAATATAGAGCGAGAGATGGAAGAAAAATTTACATCATTGTAGACAACGAATTGGAAACAAATCGAAAAAATAAAAATAAAAATAAATTGCAAGGGAAAGCGAAAACTAAAGAAGAAAAGATACCGGAAAATGCTGGCGTCGCTCGTGATGCACATGTGGATGGTGCAGAAGGAACGCGGAGCAGAGTGGACACGACGATCAACGACGTCCTGTAAAGGAAGATGGAGAGAAAGAGAGCGAGAGAGAAAGAGATAGAATGAGAGAGCGAGAGAACGATAAAGAGAAGAAGAGACTGAAGAATGAGAGAGTGAGAGATGGAGAGATAGAATGCGCGAGAGAAAGGAGAGCGAAGAATGAGAGAGCGAGAGATGGGGAGAGAGAGATAAAAGAGAGAAAGAGAAAGAATGAGGGAGCGAGAGATGGAGATAGAGCTATAGAAAGAGAGTGAAAGATGAGAGAGAGCAAGAGAGAAAGAGAGCGAAGAATGAGAGAGCGAGAGAAAGAGAAAGAGGGTGATAGAGGGAGAAAGAGAGAGAGAGAGAGAGAGAGAGAGAAAGAGAGAGAAAGAGAGAGACAGAGAGAGTGAGCGAGAGATAGAGGGAGAAAGAGCGAGAGAGTTTGAGATAGTGCGCCAGAGAACGAAAGATAGAGAGGTAGAGGAAAAGGGATGGAAAGAAATAGTCACTTAAAATAGTGCGAACCTTGAATGGCTCCGTTCATGGGAGTCTCTTGAGAATGCCGATTCCTCGCTTCCCGTGTGGGCCAGAAGATGGCGACAACACGGAATTCGTCGAGGACGGCGAGGCGACTCTGGCGGGACTGCGTCAGGTCCTGAGAAGAAGTTGTTAGGTACTGTAAGCAAAAATTCTTGGTAATGTATTGATGTATAGAATATATTAATTTTAATGTGAAATGTTCTTTAGCAAATATATGAATAAATAAATAAAGAAAAATAAACCATGAAAAATAAATAAAACAAATGAACAGAATGAAAAGAGAACACACCCTGACGTGTTTGAGTCCCGTGTATTGGCCGGGGATTCCCCAGCGGAGTTGACGAGATGCAGTCGAATGAAGACGACTCGTCAGGCAACTGCAATGAGATGAGGAGAATATGAAACTTCAGATATTTATATTTAGAGAGAAAGAGAGGGGGAGAGAGAAAGATAGAGGAGAGAAAGATAGAGAGAGAGAAAAAAAAAGAGAAATTAAATAATTGCCATTCATGTTCTTGTTCCAGAGCCTTGAGACAGGTAATTTTTTTTCGAAAACTCAATGGCAAACCTTGAAAATGCTCTGTTGCCGAAGAGTGCTGTGCATCAGCAGCAAATCCTCCGAGAAGAATAAAGTAGGTTCCCTCTAGAGGATGAGGGTGCGCCGACGGGAAGTGAGACGTTGGAAGGCCATCCTTTCGAAGCGAGGGTGACCTTTCGAGCACCTTGAAAAAAAAGTACACTACACTAATAAGAACCGAGAATAAGGATGTGATTTAAAAGAAGAAAAAATCTCTGCAAATGAAAATAGCCAAACAAAATGTTCTGGAAATGTACTAACCCAATGATTGCATCCTGCAGAAGGCATTCCGGAGACAGTAGCAGGAGCGATGATATGATGCAGAATTCTCAAAAAGAGAATTTAGTTTTTTATGTATATTTAAAACAAAATATTATATAATATTAGACTTAAGACCAGGTACCACCAGAGAATGAGTAAAAGTAATATTAGACTTAAGACCAGGTACCACCAGAGAATAAGTAAAAGTAGTCTAACAAAATATGCATCCAATGTTGGGTGAATAAAAATAAACAAACAAAAATAAAATAAATAAACTAAAGGAATAGAATGAAAAGAGAACACACCTTGACGTCATGCGTCCCTTTTATTGATCAGGCAGGCGAGAGCAGAACAGACGACTCGTTGTGCAACTGTAATAAAATTTGGCTATTGGAAACATCATTAATAGAGAGAAAGAGAGTCAGATGGAACAAGCGAGAGAGAGAGAGAGAGAGAGAGAGAAAGTGAGAGAGTGAAAGAGAGAGCTGAGAGGGAGAGGGAGAAATTTAATAGCTGCTATTTATATCATAGCCTTGTTCCGTAGATGTGAGCAATTAATAAAAAACATTTATTATCAATTGCAAACCTTGAAACTGCTCTGCTGCCGATGAGTGCTGTGCATCTGCAGCACATCCTTCGAGAAGAATCCAGTAGGTTCTCTCGGGAGGATGAGGGTGCGCCGAGGGAAGAAGTGAGACGTAGGAAGACCATCCTTTCCAAGCTATGGTGGCCTTTCGAGCACCTGGAGAAAAGTACACTACACTAATAAAAACCGAGGATAAGGATGTAATTTAAAGGAAGAAAAATCTCTGCAAATGAAAATAGCCAAACAAAATGCCCTGAAAATGTACTAACCCAATGATTACATCCTGCGGCAGAATGTCCGGAGACTGTCGCAGGAGGGATGATGCAGATTTCATCTCAAAAAGAAGAATTTAGTTTAATGTATATTAAAAAAAATTATATAATATTAGACTTAAGACCAGGTACCACCACAGAATAAGTAAAAGTAGTCTAACAAAATATGCATCCAATGTTGGGTGAATAAACAAACAAATAGAAAATAAATAAAATAAATGAATAGAATGAAAAGAGAACACACCTCGACGTCAAGCGTCTCTTTTATTAATCGGACAGTCAAGAGCAGGAGACAGTCCGGTAGAGCAGAACAGACGAGTCGGAGTAAGAAGACGACCCGTTGACAAACTGCAATAACATGAGGGCATTGGAAACATGATTAAGAGAGAAAGAGAGAAAGAGAGAGAGAGAGAGAGAGAGAGAGAGAGAGAGAGAGAGAGTTGAGAGGAACAGATAGTTGAGAGGGAGAGAGATACGAAGGGAGATATAGATGAGAGGAAGGGAGAGAGATGAGAAGGAGAGAGAGAGAGAGAGGGGAGAGGGAGAGAAAGAGAGAATTTAAATAGTTGCAATTTACATCATAGTTTTGCTCCGAAGATGTGATCAATGAATTAATATATGTATTATCAATTGCAAACCTTGAATTGCTCTGCTGCAGATGAGTGCTGTGCATCTTCAGCAGTCCTCCGAGAGAATACATTAGGTTCTCTCTGAAGGACGAGGGTGCGCCGACGGGTAGAAGTCAGACGTAGGAAGGCCATCCTTCCAAGCTAAGGAGACCACGGCGAACACCTGGAAATAATATTACAGTAATGAAAACGATAGAAAAGTCTTTAACTTAAAAGAAAGAAAAATTTGCCAAGAAAATATCAATTAGGAAAAAAGATAAAAGGTAAAAAAGTGTTCAAACCCAGTTGTTGCATCCTGTTGCAGGCAGCGCGGAGACAGACGCTGTCGCTCAGGTGCGATCGCGATGCGAACTTCATCTCAAAGGGAAAATGAAATTTATTTTATAACAAGAGGATTAAATAGAAAATTTTATAAGATAAAAATAACGCATCTGATGAGGATGAGATATCCAATAGATAATATGAAAAGAGAGAGAACATAAACTTTTCTAACCTTTCACAGAAGTACTTGGAGAGAAGTGATGACACGAATTGTTGTCGTCATCTCGTTTCTTGAGACTCGATTGGCTGTCGTGATCTCGTTTCTTCATCATGGAAGAGAATCGGCCGGACGGACTGCATCTTGCTGGATGAGTCCCGGCTAGCCGCAAAAGGAGTGGTATGTGCTTTTCACACGGCGGCGGCACGTAAGTCAGGAGAGTGGATTTCTTAGTTTTTTTTTTTTTTTTTTTTTTTTTTTTTTTTTTTTTTTTTTTTTTTTTTTTTTTTTTTTTTTTTTTTTTTTTTTTTTTTTTTTTTTTTTTTTTTTTTTGAGACTGAGTGCGCACCACGAGTGCAACTCATGAGCACAACGAACAAAAGAAACACAATGGAAGAACGAAACAAATTATGCTTCGAGAAGAAAGACGAAAAAAATTAAGAGAGAATGAAAAAAAGAGAAAAGAAAAATAGATGGAAATCGTACACTATTACACAAGAATGCAAGTTAGCAGAACTATACGAGATCGAAGTTTATTTGATACTAGTAGTCATTAAAGTTGCCATTAAAGGCTTATCATTAGTTACTCGACTAGTGGAAACGACAAGCTAGTTATCTCTAACCATTCAAAAATACACTCAGGAAATAAATGCTACATTCAATTGATCTACAAATTTTTTTAAGTTTCTATTTAAATGGGAAACGAAAAATATATATCTGAACTCTAGTACTACTTGTAAAATATTTTCCCAAAAAAATTTTTTTTAACACTGCCATCAAAAGCCGTGGGAGCGCGCGCAACTAGCAAAGGGTTCATTGCCATTTTAATAATTAATTTCTTCAGGGAGTCGACATATTCACGCACCCCAAAATAACAGTTGAAAAGAAAGAAAAAAGAGACAGACGGTGAGATAAGACATAGAGAGAGGAGGAAAGAGAAAGCCACTGCCTTGACTTGAGCAGGGCAGAAAGGAGAGAAGAGAAGAAGAATAAAGTTTTAGTGGGAATTAGTTTTCTTCCCTTTTAGGTAAAGTCGCGTATTTAAAAACAAAAGAGAAAAGTGAGAAGGCGGTCAGAGGCCATCTCGTGGTCTCCGACCAGAACGGATCCTCTCTTGGCTTCGAGAAGACTCCATCCGTTTCTGCACCATCGCAGAACCAGAGCATCCATCACCCGCGCAGCCGCGGCCCAGAGTTGGCGACGGCTGACATAAAAGGAAATTAATGGGAAGAATATCAAAGGAATCAAATTCAGTAGCCTCAACTTTGCTTACAAATAATTATTAAACGAAAATATTTAATATGCTTAGCATGTGTACATACATACAGGGGTGGCCGAGGGCCGAAAATATACCGCGGCCGCCGGCCCGGGAAAAAAAAAACATCTGCCGAAAAAATTAAATAATGCATCCAAAATTGAGAACTCATGTGCGAACGCAACACATTCGTTCACGTCTCTAACAAGACTGTCGCCGAACATTTAAACACCCTTATCAGGAAACCTGTCATTTCTCTCCCCTTCCCTCCCCCACCCCCCCCTCTCTCTCTCTCTCTCTCTCTCTCTCTCTCTCGCATTCTTACCTGCAGGATGCCTGTCCACGCTTTGCCCGTGTAGAAGCTGCAGTGTAGACAGCCAGGGCCAGCGACTTCCGCGCGTCCATTCGAGTCTCCCTAACTTAATAAATCACGTAAATAAATAAAAAATGCATATAGGCACTTATAAGGATTATTGTTAATTAATTCACAAAATATTAAATTTAAAAAATTACAAATTTCATCCACTGTAATTTTTTTAATTGAATACTTTAAAAAAAAGCGGCTGATTACACCCTAATTACAATTGCATCTGAACAATAGTTTACAAAATAAGACAAAAAAAATGAAAAGGAACTGTTGTAGACGGAGAGGTGTTCGACTCTCGAAGGAGGGCGCGTCCTCCGGCAGAGAATCCACCAGAGAAGTCGGCGAAGACGTCATTGCTCATTACCTGCTCAATAATGCGCCATTCGAAAATTCTTATTATTCTCACAATTGTTAACAATTCGTCATTAGGGGTCATTTCATTCCTTTTAATTCTAATCCCCTCTCCCTCCCTGCATCTTATTCATTCTTCTATTGCATGATTCTGAACGTGGGCATTAATAATTTTTACGTGCATATATTATCTTCGGGAAAGCAACTACATTTCACTCCACATCCCCTCTCTCTCTCTCTCTCTCTCTCTCCTCTCTCTCTCATACTCCAACCTTCGCCTTCCTTGCCTCCCCTTATCAATCTCTCTCTCTCTCCCTCTCTCTCTCTCTCAAACTAACCCTTCTCTCTCTCCACGTCTCCCTTTATCCATCTCTCTCTCTCCCTCCCTCTCCACTCTCTCACCTCCTCCATCTCTCTCTCACTCTCCTTCCCTCTCCACTCTCTCACCTCCTCCATCTCCAACCAACCTGAGCATCTCGAATAGCGAGTGCGACCATCCTGACAGGCTGTGACGTTGAAAATTCTTCGGAATATTCGCATTCCGGAAACTTGAGGAGATCGTCGACTTCGAGGAGGTCTTCCTATCAAGAAAAATGGTCATGAATTTAATTAGAATTGTGAGAGAAAAGCTGCGATAATGATTAGTGGTTTAAACTTTTTTTTTACAAATTAGAGCATCGAAACGGACAAACATCGTTGTTATTAGAGTCACCAGGCGACCGATATATTAGGTGATTGGATCTTATTCTGCCACAAAGGTGCAACAAAATAGAAACATTAAAAGCTACCTTTTAAACTGTTTAAAAGTTGTCACCAACCTGTAATGACTCAGCGAGCATCTTTGCTGCATTTCTTGAGCATTTTGAAGAGCTGCTCGTGGTTTTTGTGTGATGATGACTAAATTAGCAGCATATTTTAGTTTCTCTAAATACTAACCATCGAAACACCAGTTGCTAATAATTGTGACCCAACCTTTCGATGGCGCTTCTCTGCTTGGATGACAGGGACGTTTCCAGTTGTCGTGCTCCGTGGAATCCGCAGTCGAGAGGATGAAGCGTGCTGGGAAGCGCCTTCAGCACTCCGTTTGTCAAGCACCGTGAGATAATTCGAGAGGATGAAGCGTGCTGGGAAGCGCCTTCAGCACTCCGTTTGTCAAGCACCGTGAGATAATTCGAGAGGATGAAGCGTGCTGGGAAGCGCCTTCAGCACTCCGTTTGTCAAGCACCGTGAGATAATTCGAGAGGATGAAGCGTGCTGGGAAGCGCCTTCAGCACTCCGTTTGTCAAGCACCGTGAGATAATTCGAGAGGATGAAGCGTGCTGGGAAGCGCCTTCAGCACTCCGTTTGTCAAGCACCGTGAGATAATTCGAGAGGATGAAGCGTGCTGGGAAGCGCCTTCAGCACTCCGTTTGTCAAGCACCGTGAGATAATTCGAGAGGATGAAGCGTGCTGGGAAGCGCCTTCAGCACTCCGTTTGTCAAGCACCGTGAGATAATTCGAGAGGATGAAGCGTGCTGGGAAGCGCCTTCAGCACTCCGTTTGTCAAGCACCGTGAGATAATTCGAGAGGATGAAGCGTGCTGGGAAGCGCCTTCAGCACTCCGTTTGTCAAGCACCGTGAGATAATTCGAGAGGATGAAGCGTGCTGGGAAGCGCCTTCAGCACTCCGTTTGTCAAGCACCGTGAGATAATTCGAGAGGATGAAGCGTGCTGGGAAGCGCCTTCAGCACTCCGTTTGTCAAGCACCGTGAGATAATTCGAGAGGATGAAGCGTGCTGGGAAGCGCCTTCAGCACTCCGTTTGTCAAGCACCGTGAGATAATTCGAGAGGATGAAGCGTGCTGGGAAGCGCCTTCAGCACTCCGTTTGTCAAGCACCGTGAGATAATTCGAGAGGATGAAGCGTGCTGGGAAGCGCCTTCAGCACTCCGTTTGTCAAGCACCGTGAGATAATTCGAGAGGATGAAGCGTGCTGGGAAGCGCCTTCAGCACTCCGTTTGTCAAGCACCGTGAGATAATTCGAGAGGATGAAGCGTGCTGGGAAGCGCCTTCAGCACTCCGTTTGTCAAGCACCGTGAGATAATTCGAGAGGATGAAGCGTGCTGGGAAGCGCCTTCAGCACTCCGTTTGTCAAGCACCGTGAGATAATTCGGAGCCTGAGCAAAAAAACAATTACTTATGGTTAAATTTTGACATCATTTTCTTTTAATAACTTAAAAATTAGTTTAAAACTTTCGATCATTTCATAATACAAAAAGCCTACTCGTCGTTCCTTTATTTAACATTAACCCTTTATGAAAAAAATTCACAAACCAGTCACTCCAAAAGCCTGCTGAAATGCTGATGTATCAGATCATGAATGGATGCAGAGAGGACTGCGAGGAGTGCGATGCCTTTCTGGGAAGATTCTTCCATTCTTCCCACTCTCATCCACGCTTCGATCAGAGAAGATAACTTCTTCTCGGATTGTAGATGTTGCTCTATTGTCAGGGGAAGCAGATGTCCATCGTCTCCTGTTTCTGCTCTCTCCCTGCCTCTCTTTCTTCCCTCCTCCTCCTCCGTCTCTTCCACTTCCATGCTCTATCCGTTCGTCTGATTCTCTACTTTCATCATTCTCTCTCCTCCTCCCATGGCTCGGATGGTCGCCTCTTCGTCCATTTCTGGGAGCAGAATCGCTGCGTGCAGCGCTCTTTCAGCGCCTTCACGGCAGAGCCATTCGCCCATCTGGAAATGATGTCTAAATTTTTTATGGCACTTTAATTTCACGTTAAAAAACACATTGTTTTAATGCAATTTTTTTAAATGAAAGAAAATGGCTTTAAAAAAGAAAATTGCCATAATTAGAAGAAAAAATGAATACGAAAATAATAATAAAACATTTAAAAAATAAAAATAAATAAATATAAAAAAAAACTTTACTCACCCGTCTAGACATGGACTTCCGCGCAATGCTGTCAAAATCTTACTCTTACTCTTACTCTTACTTTCTCATACCTACCTAATCTGTGTATGTCTCTAACCTGCACAAGTTAGCATCTCCAATGATGAGCCAGTCCCCTTGAGTGAATGCCTCGACAAAGACCGAATCGACCCATTCGAAGCTGAGGTCGCAGCGAGCAGAGGTTGAGAGGACGGTGCGTACACTCTCCACTTGCTGGCTGGTGGTCAGCGGCTCCTTCTGGCACTTTGCCAGCACAACCTAGAGAGAGAGAGAGAGAGAGAGAGAGAGAGAGAGAGAGAGGAGCAGTGCTTAAGTAGTTCCTATGGGAGACTTCAATGGGGGGGGGGGTACAAGGGTAAAAAGGGTCCATCCCTAGGAGGGGTACAGGCTGGGAAAAAACTAGACCTATTTCAGCGCTGCGAGGAGGAGGCGGATAAAAAAGCCAGAGTCGATTTTTTTTTCGGCTAAAAACTAACTTGTAGCTCATGTGATTTCTTTATATCCCTGCCAAGTATCTCCTCCACTGTCTTTGACTGCCTTCTCCAACTGTAGAACATCCTCGCAATTGGCGATGGATTCGAGGACTTCAGAAGGTACGGTAGGCTTGAGATTTGCGACAATCTCCTTGGCTGCTCGGGCGATTGCCACTTCGTCGACTCTCTGATCAGGTTCAATTTTATGCTAATTAAAATCTGAATATTAAACCTCTTTTTAAGCTATAAAATATCTACTTCAGCGAGACCTCTTCATATGAGCTGAATTTTAACTTTAAAATTTTCTTCTTCTTTTTTTTTGCTTTTAATTATAAACGCCTGAAATCCGTTGGAATAAAACATTCATATAATACCGTTATTATAACACACATTTTCTGTGCTCTCCATCACATTAATAATAACAAATGAAGTCGAAAATTTATGTCTAGAACTAATAGTACGTGGAATATTTTCCATCCTCCTCAATAACACCTAATTAAAAAATTAATAAATAAATATTAAATTATAATAAACTGCACCATTTCTCGTCAGCGTAATCGGTCCGGTCCGATCATGCGAGCTCCCTCCTCCTCGACAATAGAGAGATGAGCTGGACGTGATTGGTGCTGCACTCCGAGATGCTCGATCAGCTCTCTCGCTCGCGCTCTCTCTTCCTCACGGACAAAACGGGCGACATAGCAGACTTCCAGTGCAAAGGCTATGTCTCCATTCATCTGGAAGGAGAGAGAGAGTGAGAGTGAGAAAGTTAAAGAAAGTATACGAGGGAAAGTAAGAGTAGAGAGAGTTACAGAGAGAGAGAGAGGGATATATAGAGAGAGAGATAGAGAGAAATAGAGAGAAAGAGAAAAATTTAAGGACAAAATTGTGACAAGTTAGGATAGCATATTTAAAATACCTTAGTCATTCTATGACAAGTTAAGATAGCATATTAAAAATATCGTAGCCAATCTTGTCCTGACCTTCTGGTCCAGTTGGATGCATCTGAGGAGGTCTGTGAGATTGAAGGAGAACGGCTCTAGACTCCAGTGTCCCTCAGCTAGTACTCCATTCACTATGACGAGTCCTCTCATCTGCTCTAGCTGGAGCCACTCGGCGAATACACAGTTGGTACTCTTCGGCGAGCTCGTCCACGAAGATCTGGGATAGTGATTAAAAAAATAATTTAAATTTCTTGTACGGAGCAATGAGATAGAATATGCTTACGTATTAATCTGATAAATACGTAAATGAAGAAGAAGCTCTGTTTCAAGCCTCATAGTCTCTTTTTCTATTTCCCTCTCCGCATTCACCGTCTAAATCTTTCTATGTTCTCTACACCATCTCTACTATTCTCTCTCTCTCTCTCTCTCTCTCTCTCTCTCTAAAACTAACATTCGTGAATCGATTGATAAAACTCTTCGGTAACGCCTTTCTGTTTCCTCCTTGAGCTGTCTGATTCGGGCAGGCGAAGAAGCGGCACTTCGAATGTGCCGGAATGATGAACTCCTTCGCAAGCTCGGAAATGTAGAAGACGCGTTGGGTGGTCAAGACATGCGTTCAGTCCCTCCAGCACGGACTGCGACGCAAGGTTCATCTGGAAAGGAATCATCTCTTATTACATCAGTCAATCATGCAGAAGCTTAATTTACGTATTTAACTATTCCTTTGGTTCTTTATTTTTTTTACCTGGTTGAGCTGCATGTAGACATCTGGAGTTTGAAAGTTGAACGACGGCATTTGGCAGCAGGCGTTCCAGAATATCTAAACAATCTTGAATCTTAACTAAGAAAGACTAAATGTAATTGAACACAAAGCGTAACTAAATTTTCCTCATCTCGTTCATTATCCGCATTTAAGAGAAAATTCCTTGATCTATTTTGTGTTGTCTCATCGACATATTAATTTCAATAAATAAATAAATAAAATAAACAAAATAATAGCTCGTACCTGTGGTAGGAAGTAACTTTAGTCGACGCGAGCTCCCTAGTGGTAGATGCGGCTGAGTTGTCGCTTGTTACAGTTGAGGAACTCGGGTGCGGACTGCTTCAGGTAGCAGAGGCCGGTCGATTCGGAGAAGAGGACATGTGGAAGGTCAGGTTCTTCACTGCAAACATTGCATTCTTGTATTCTTCTCATATTCTCATATTGCAATCAATTTTCCCCGTTTCATAATAATATCTATTTAAGGCCAAATTTAAACAGCGGACAGCATGTTTGTATATCACATATAATAAGTAAATCAGAATATACAGAAAGAGATGCGAGAGTGGAGAAAAAAGGATTTTAAGAACTAAAGAGAGAGAGACAGAGAGAAAGAGAGTGAGAGATGGAGAGAGAGAGAGAGAGAGAGACAGAGAACAAATAAGCCATAGAGTAGATGATGTTGGACGGGTAGGTTAGCCAAATATTCGCCGGTTGCTAAAGCAGTAGATGTGAAGACATTTTGTAAACCGAAAAAAAAAATGTCAAAAAAAAATCATTAAAAAATTTTAAAGGTGTTTTCCCTTTAAATGTTTCCAGTAATGCAGAAAATGCTGATACAAGTTAGATTTCTGAACACAAGAAAGAAAGGATAGAGAGAGGGAGAGAGAGAGAGAGTGAGAGAGAGAGAGAGAGGAAGGGAGAGAAAAGGAGATGAGAGTACCATGATTGGAGTTCTGGCTGGGGTAAGGCATAGTCGCGAGCAGTCGAAAGCGGAGGAGGGATGTCGATGTACTCCGGACGGATGGGCTGATCAGGTCTCGTAACCTGAACGAATGGTTGCTCAGTCGAGAACGACTTGCTATCAACTCTATTCCCTTTTGACACGCAAAATAATAGAAGTTACAAAAAAAACTCACTGAAACAATTTTAATATAAATAAAATAGGGGAAGTCAAAAAAGACAGTAATTAATGGAGAAAATAAAGTCTAATGCATTTCATTTCTAGAAAAGAAAAGTAATAATAAATCAGAGTAAAAATAAAACAAACACAATTACTCTTTATTCGTGAGTAAGATGGCGCGTGCTGGTGGAAGTCAGAGGAAGTAGGAAGTCTTTCCTCGGAATCTCGCTCGAGCACGTCGCGGCATGTAGGCTGCATAAGAGGATATTGACAGTCGAAGATATCATGGCAAGAGAGAGAGAGAGAGAGAGAGAGAGAGAGAGAGAGAAAGAGGAGGAGGAAGAGAGAGAAGGAGGAAGAGAGAGAAGGTGAAAGAGAGAGATGAGAGTACCATGATTGATGTGCTAGTAGAGATGGATTCTGGCTGGTAAAGAACATCGTCGCGAGCAGTCGAAAGCGTAGTGGTGAAGACGAACTCTGGAGGGAACGAACTGCATGGTCGTGGCTTGGAGGTGGAGGAGAAAAAGAACAATCTCCTTCAAAGAAGTGGCTGCGTACTCCATCGAGGAGGCGGAGAAGGGAAGTTGGGGGGGGGCAACTTCTTGGCGTTGCAGTATCAGAAGCCTAAGAAAAAAAACACATACTAGCCTCGGTGATAGAAGAAAGAAAAAATGACAAAAGACCATTGAAAAAGAATTATCATGTGCGAGAAAAAATTCTAAATAATGCATGATGGCAAGATGCCATGACAAGAAGGAAAAATGAAAAAAAAAATCAAAATTCAGCTAGACGGCATAATGCCATTCTGAGAGCCTAGGAATGAAAAAGAGACAATAACTTTAAGGCTGAAAGAGGAAAAAATCTTAAAGCAAGACAGTCAATAATAGAATTGATTTAAAAAAAAATTCCTTAAAATCAGGTCCTAACAAGACCAGTATGACTTAAAGCTTACAATGAAAAACTTTCGGAAATTAAAATACCTACTAGTCCACAAGAGGAAAAGTTTTAAAAAATTTCATGAAGGCAAGATGTCACACTAATTGTAAGATATCTATATGTGCAAGATCATAAAATACGAGGAAAAAAAAGCAAGATAATTCAATCAGGAAGACAAGGCATCCGAAGAAGAGATCAAAAGAAAGAGCAAAAACACAAAAACATGGCGGATTACCGCGGCAGCAAAGATGTAAAGAAACGTGAAGAGGAAGCATGGTTTTTTTTAACAATGAGGACTGGACCACAGGATTTGAGAAAATAAGCAAAAAAGAAATGTGCCAAGAATATTCCAGTGAGGCATAATATAGCAAGTGAAGCTTTAAAAGGAATCTCAGAAAAAAATGCCACTCAATAATCAACTCAAAGATTTCGAAATTAAAAGAATCCTAGTCAGGGAATGTCAAGAGCAAGTATGAAAATTGTCAGGAAGCATAATTGGAAGAGAGACTGGACAAGCAAAAGCAATGAGCACGATAAATCATAAAGAGTTTTGGTGCTGCT
Source organism: Allodiplogaster sudhausi (assembly GCA_945643635.1). Classification (NCBI taxonomy): domain Eukaryota; kingdom Metazoa; phylum Nematoda; class Chromadorea; order Rhabditida; family Diplogasteridae; genus Allodiplogaster; species Allodiplogaster sudhausi. The sequence goes on from CALZFC010000019.1 coordinate 3,578,836, forward strand.
AAATTAAAAAAAAAAGTTTGTGTGGACAGATAAGGGCGTGGTGGGGGGGGGGGGGGGAGCAGCCACTGTGACCTGGAACAGATAAGTGTAATTAACCAACAAGAAAAAAAACCAGCGCTCAATGACTTTTATGGCATGGTAAGTTAAAAACTCCACAATGGTAATTGTTTTGATCCAAGAGCTTACTAAATGAACCGGGGTACTGTAAGAAATTCATCACTACCGTCGTTTCTGCCATGCACAGTTAGCAGCAAAAGGCGTATCGATTGGTAAACTAGGACGCGTTATGTTGATACTATCCTAGTTTCGTAGAGTTGCGTGTGATAAAATGCTATAAAAAATTACTCGTACTTCCTATTTCTATTGAATTCGCGCCATAATTCCGTTGATTGTAGGTGGCCAACATCGCTCCGCAGTGCCACAACCTTTAGATAAGCCACAATTTTATAACTTCTAACTTTTTCGTTAACATTTTGATTAATAAAACATGCTTTTAATCTTTTCCAAAAAAATTTTTGCCCTTATTCATGAAAAATTATGCAATATTTTATCGTATTAAAGAACAGATGTGGCTTGTGCCTAATTTAGATCGGTCGCCTTTACGAAGTGAGAAGAAGGGAAGCGGTGCAGTTGCGGGGATTCTAGTCGAACGAGGAAGCTGCGATGCATGGTTGGTTGTGAGCACTTTCACTAGCTGGCGTGGCTAATTGCTTATTACAGTCAATGATCATTATTCGTAAAGTCGCTAGCACTTTTTAGTGTTGACAAAGAATTCCCCATTCATTTGTTGTGGAAGGAATCTAGAGAGGCCGACAAAAAATTGTTTGACGAATGCCGTAAAGAGCTGAATTCAATGCTATGTAGTAAATATGCGCATGTTAACTTGCTTATTTGTTGCCCTTGTAAACGAGGAGTAATGAGGAAAAGAGAAAGAGAGAGAGACCATACCTTATTATTGAGCTGTTGCGAGTTGCCTGAGTGCGCGGCCGGCGGCCTTGATGGCCTCTTTCACCACGCGGCGCTGCTCGAGAACGGCGTTCACGCGCGCAACGAGGCGGCGCGACTGGCCTTGACGGGAGAGGCCAAAGGACACTCTCCAATTCATCAGCTGCAACAACAGGAATCGGTATGTTACCTCATTCACTCAGTTCCCTTTCACTTCCCGTCTCTATCTTCTCTCTCTCTCTCTCTCTCTCTCTCTTCTCTCTTCTCTCTCCTCTCTTTCTCTCTTCTCTCTCTTCGCTCTTCTCTCTCTTCTCTCTCTCCTCTCTTTCTCTCTTCTCTCTTCTCTCTCTCTTCTCTCTCTATTTTCTCACTTCTCTCTCTCTCACTCCCCCTCAACTGACGTTCACCATGCGACCGAAGAGGCGGTCGTTCTCGATGACCGCTCGGCGTACATCCTGCACGAGTCGGGCAGCCTCGTGGGCAGCCGCTTCCCTTGCGGCGGACACTCGTTGGCCCTGCATGGGGAGGACCTCTGCGGCGAGTTGGGCGGCGAGCTCTCCCCAACGTCGCATGACGTCACGGAGCCGCCGTCGCTCCGCCGTCATGTCGACGAAGTGGGGCAGAGCTCTTTCCGCCGCCGTCCGCGCCGCCGACTGCCTCTGCAGGTCGTCGGCCGTGATATGGAGGGGGCGCGAGAAGGAGGGGCGGCGGCGCAAGCTGAAGAGGAAAGACATCATTATTCTCCCCACGCCAAGCTATCCTTGTCATATAGTCTCTCTCTCTCTCTCTCTCACTCTCTCTCTCTCTCTCTCTCTCTCTCACTCTCTCTCACTCTATCTCACTCTCACTCTCTCTCTCACACTCTCTCTCGCTGCTTCGCTCTCTCTCTCTCTCTCGCTCTCTTTCTCTCGCTGCTTCGCTCTCTTTTTCTCTCCTCCCTATCCTAGTCGTACGCTCTCTCTGCTCTGAAGGAGGTTTTTTTCTGCAAAAAAAAACATTAAAATTGAAAATAAATAAAAATTCGTGAATTTTGAAATGCTTTGAAAATCAGAAGTGTTAAAATAATTAATTAAAATAACTATTCAAAATATATTTTTTTAATTGTAATAAGAATAAGATTTCCCGTTGTAAACACTCCTTAAATTACCTACATTCTAGATGACCATCGATCTGTCCGACTTCACCGTCACTCCTACTCTCTCTCTCTCTCTCTCTCTCGCTCTCACTCTCTCACTCTCTCTCTATATCTACTCTCCTCCCTCGCTCGCTCTCTCTTGTCTTTTCCCTCTCCGTGCTCGCTCTCTCTGGTCTTGAGAAGAAATTTTCTGCAAAAACTAGTTAACATTAAAATTTAAAATATAATTTATTTTGAAGTGCTCTACAGTTGTTGTGCTAAATAAAATTACAATTAAAGCTATTATTCAAAATTTATTTTCAAAAAATTCCTGTTATTTCTGTAAATTAACAACAGGTTTGATGCTTGTTTGCATTTCTCTTCTCACTTATTCCCCCTATTCTTTCCTTTCCCTCTCTTACTCCCTCTCCCTCTCTCGCCTTCACTCTCGCTCCCTCATTCCCTCCTTTCTTTCCTTTCCCTCTCTCCCCCCTTACTATCTGTCTCTCTCTCTCGCTCTCTGACCTGTCTCTCTCTCTCTCTAATGTCTACTCTCCTCGCTCGCTATCTATGGTCTTCTCCCTCTCCGTGCTCGCTCTCTCTCTCTGGTTTCGAGAAGAAATTTTCTGAAAAAACTAGTTAACATTAAAATTTAAAATAAACATTTATATTCATGAATTTTCAATTGCTTTAAAAAAATTTTGTTCTAAATAAAAAAATTATAATTAAAGCAATTACTCAAAACATATTTTAAAAAAAAATCCAAAAATCCTGTTATTTCTGTAAATCAACTACGTTCTAGATGTCCATCGATCCGGCCGACATCAACATTACGGACAACAGGCTAGATTTTATGTTTTTTTTTTTCATTTTTTCTTGCTCTCTCCGTTATTATCTTCTTGCAACTTTACCGTCAGCTCTCTCTCTCTCCGTCCCTCTCTCTCTCTCTCACTCTCTCCCACTCTCTCTCTCCCTCTCTCTCTCTCTCTCTCTTCAACCCCTTATATTCAACATTGGACTGACTCATTGATGAGCTGCTGGAGTGGGGCGTTGCCCTGAGGTGGCGGAGCACTTCGAGCAGGCTGGGCTGGAGATGAGGGCGGCGAGGTGGTCGGGGTGGACGAGCTTCCCCTGCTCCCGGCAGATGGTGTGCGAGAAGGAGTCGACCGGGAAGAGGGGGCGTGGCCTAGAGATGGCGGCCTCGAGCCAGATGGAGTGCTGCTGCTGCTGGAAGAGGTCGTCGAGCGAGAGGGCGAGGGTGATGGCGAGTCCCTCGTGGCCTGTAAAAGGCTTCATTCACATCTTGATTCTCTAGCAGCATATGGGGTGTGAGAGCCGGTGTCTCTTTCTCTTTCTCTTTCTCTTTCTCTCTCTCTCTCTCTCTCTCTCTCTCTCTCTCTTTCTCTCTCTCTCTCTCTCTTTCTCTCTCTCCTCTGCGGCCCATCTTTTCTCTTCTCTTTCTTCTTCGTTCTGTAAATTTGTCTCACTCTTTCATGTAAATCTAATTTGTCCTAGGCTAATGATAACATTGGCACTAATTCTGTTTCCTGATAAGAAGAGAGATAACCACGCACCTCTTCTTCTTCATCTTCGTTGCCGCTTCTCTCTTCCTCTATTTCCATCTCATCCTCTTCCTCGTCTCCTTCCTGCTCTTCTTCCTCGTCTTCTCTCACTTCCTCATGCTCAATCTCTGCGTCTTCTGCATCTTCTTCGCCTTGGGTGTCCTCGTCTTCCTCGGGGAGAGTTGAGTGGGTGGGCGAGAAGCCCAGTGGCGAGGGGTCGTGGGCTGGCGAGCGGCGGGGTTCCTGTAAAAGGCTTCAGTCACATAAGTTGAGAAAACTAGGAAAAGAATCGTACACAAGGATAAAAATCTAAATCAGCTAATTTCCCCGTTTAGCTGGTGCAAATCACTCAGTGGCCCTCCTTTGGTTGGGCTGCAATTATCTCTGCTCTCTCTCTCTCTCTTGCTCTTCTCCTTCTCTCTCTTGCTCTCTTTCTCTCTCTCTCTATCGTTTTTTCTCTCTCATTCCTTCTCTCTCCCCTCTTATAAATCACGAAAAATTATTTTTGCAGAGAATTCGGGACTTCAACAGAAGAATGAGCGGTTACTCCAGCCAACCGCTCACGACTTCTCTCTTGCAGCCAACACTAGATTAGTCCATTTTCAAACTTTTTATTTTTTTTATTAATAACTAATGAAAACTGTCTGTTAGGACAAAACGGTCACTTTCTTATAATTACATTAAAGCATCAAATAAGTAGCATTGTTCCTTGTTTGAACGCGTTCTTTGTGGTTCCCTTCTTTAGGGCCCCGTCCGTCTATTCGAAACTACCGTATCCCGGCTAGCAACTACCGTATCCAGTCTCTGCTCCTCTTCAAATCTACTGTACTAGGACAACGAGAGGTATGGGGCTACGTCTTTATCTCTTTCATTCTCTCTTAATCTCTCTCTCTCTCTCTCTCTCTCTCTCTCCTTCAATCTGCCCAATTAAATGTTCATTTATGCTAGCTTTATTAGATGCCTAAACAAATTCTCCTCGCCTACCACTTTCTTCAGTGTTTTTAGTTTAGGGCAATTGTGATGATGTCATGGACATTAGTTCTATTCCCTGGTAAATAGAAAGTGCGTGAGAAAGAGAGAGAGAGAGAGAGAGAGCCACGTACCTCGTCTCTGTCTCCTTCTTCTTCTTCGTCTTCCCCTCTTGGCCGCTTGGGTGCCGGCTCGTCATCGTCGTCATCGTCGCTGTGGGCGAGTCGGCGCTTCGTTGGTGAGCAAGCCAGAGGGAGGGCCACCGACGCCCCCGGAGCAGAATGCTCCGCTGCATTGTCGGTGGTATCCTCCCTCTCCTCCTCGTCGTTGTCCTCACGGACAGTCTAAATCAGCAAGCATCTTAGATTCATCAGATCACTCAGTTCTTTTGCCCTTCTTGATTCGGGTTCAATTCTGTCTGCGCTCTCTCGACTTTCTCGCGCTCTCTCTCTCTCTCTATCCCTCTTTCTTTCTCGTTTTCTCTCCCTCCCTGTATCTCTATTTTTTTTCTCTCTCTCTCGTATTCAAGTAGCCTATATTCGATGCCTTGACAGCTTCTACTCGCCTTCCTCTCTTCATTTTCGTTCTTTGAAAAGAGGCAAGATAAGTCTCTGCCCTCATCAGATCACTCAGACCTCTTGCCCTTCTTCATTCGGGTGCAATTCTCTCTGCTCTCTTTCTCTCTCGCTCTCTCTTTCTCTCTCGCTCTCTCTCTCGCTCTGTGCTCTCTCTCTCTCTTTCACTTTCTTTCACTCGCTTTCTAAATGAATCAATTCCTTTCCTCTAATAAGTAATCGATCTGGGTTGTTCTACAGCAAGATGTATTCTTCCTCTGTCTCATTGCCTCTCCCTCTGTTTCCATTTCTCTCCTTGCCTCTCTCTCTCTATCTTTACTTTCTCTCCTTGCCTCGCCCTGTGTCACTAATTCTTTCCCCGCCTCTCTCTGTCTCTGTCTCTGTCTGTCTCTCTCAGTGTCTCTATTTCTCTCCTTGCCTCTAACTGTTAAAGGTTCACTTTTTAAAATATATATTTTTTCGTTTTTCCCGTTTCCATCGTTCTTCTTTTCAAATCTATTTTGTTACCTACCATTTTTGTTGTTCTGTTGCGACATGGCTTCGCTCACTCTCTCTCTCTCTCTCTCCCTTCTCTCTCCCTTCCTTCTCTTCCCGTTCTCTCTCTCCCATATATCTCTCTCTCTTTCTCTTTCTCTCTCTCTCTCTCTCTTTCTCTCTCTCTCTCTCTCTCTCTCTCTCTCTCTCTCTCTCTACGGAGTTTCCTTGGTAATAGCATTAAAAGTAACTGCGACTCTAATAGATAATTCATTTAAAATTGACTGCTTGAGTCGGGCTCTTCCTTACCGCGTCTGCTGGAGGCTCCTCCCTGTCCTCTCCTCTCCTCCTTTCCAAGATGTACCAGCCCGGGGGCGAGTATTCTCGCAGAGGAGACGGCGTGCCAGGGCTTGGCGAGCGAGTCGGCGAGGAGAAGTGAGAGAAGTGAGATGAGGGAGTGCCTGGTAGTGAAGAGAGCGGCGTGTTGGTGGTTGGAAAGGGCGAGGTGGGAGAATATGGCCGAGATGGCTGAGTCTGCAAAGGGATTCATGCTTTCATGCCTGTCTAGAATGCATCAAGTGGATGTCTATGCCAGTAACACCACCAGATATCATGAAGTACAAAAGTACGTATTTCTAATTGTAAGATACACTTGCGCTTCAGTTCAAATGCAAATGTTTGTGTTGTTAGGAGTACCCGAGCCAGTTCAAAGAACAGGATGTATGGAATCAATGGCAGCCTCGAGAGCTATGGAAACCAGGGTGGGTGTAAGGATGGCCCTAGAACCCTGAGGGAGCATGCCATATCGAAAATGTCATTAAATTCGGGGTGAGTTTGGGCATCATCGCAGCCCAAAATCAGGGTAGGACTGCACTAGCTACAGCACTATTTCTTACCTGTCTCCCCCTCCCCCACTCTCTGTCTCTCTCTCTATCCCTCTCTCTCTCTATCCCTCTCTCTCTCTATCCCTCTCTCCCTCTTGTTTTCTCTCCCTCCCTGTATCTCTATTTTTTCTCTCTCTCTCGTTTTCAAGTAGCCTATATTCGATCCCTTGACAGCTTCTCCTCACCTTCCTCTCTTCATTTTCGTTCTTTGAAAAGAGGCATGATAAGTCTCTGCCCTCATCAGATCACTTAAACCTCTTGCCCTTCGTCATTCGAGTGCAATTTTCTCTGCTCTCTCTCTCTCTCTCTCTCTCTCGCTCTGTGCTCTCTCTCTCTCTCACACTTTCTTTCTAAATGAATCATTTCCTTTCCTCTAATAAGTAATCGATCTGGGGTGTTCCACAGCAAGATGTATTCTTCCTCTGTCTCCTTGCCTTTCTCTCTCTCTGTCTCTACTTCTCTCCTTGCGTCTCCCTCTGTCAACTTTTTCAATTTTTATTTTATTACGGCATTGCATACGAATGAACACATGTAGTAAAAATGTTAAGAAAACAAAAATGAATCAAGAAGTGGAGTTTCACGGGATACAACTAATCGAAGCTCTGATTCATCAGATCACTCGGGCCTCATGCCCTTCTTCATTAGGGTTCAATTCTCTCTGTGCTCTCTCTCTCTCTCTCTCCCTCTCTCTCTTTCTATCTCTCTCTCTCTCTATCCCTCTCTCTCTCTATCCCTCTCTCCCTCTTGTTTTCTCTCCCTCCCTGTATCTCTATTTTTTCTCTCTCTCTCGTTTTCAAGTAGCCTATATTCGATCCCTTGACAGCTTCTCCTCACCTTCCTCTCTTCATTTTCGTTCTTTGAAAAGAGGCATGATAAGTCTCTGCCCTCATCAGATCACTTAAACCTCTTGCCCTTCGTCATTCGAGTGCAATTTTCTCTGCTCTCTCTCTCTCTCTCTCTCTCTCGCTCTGTGCTCTCTCTCTCTCTCACACTTTCTTTCTAAATGAATCATTTCCTTTCCTCTAATAAGTAATCGATCTGGGGTGTTCCACAGCAAGATGTATTCTTCCTCTGTCTCCTTGCCTCTCTCTCTCTCTGTCTCTACTTCTCTCCTTGCGTCTCCCTCTGTCAACTTTTTCAATTTTTATTTTATTACGGCATTGCATACGAATGAACACATGTAGTAAAAATGTTAAGAAAACAAAAATGAATCAAGAAGTGGAGTTTCACGGGATACAACTAATCGAAGCTCTGATTCATCAGATCACTCGGGCCTCATGCCCTTCTTCATTAGGGTTCAATTCTCTCTGTGCTCTCTCTCTCTCTCTCTCCCTCTCTCTCTTTCTATCTCTCTCTCTCTCTCTATCCCTCTCTCTCTCTATCCCTCTCTCCCTCTTGTTTTCTCTCCCTCCCTGTATCTCTATTTTTTCTCTCTCTCTCGTTTTCAAGTAGCCTATATTCGATCCCTTGACAGCTTCTCCTCACCTTCCTCTCTTCATTTTCGTTCTTTGAAAAGAGGCATGATAAGTCTCTGCCCTCATCAGATCACTTAAACCTCTTGCCCTTCGTCATTCGAGTGCAATTTTCTCTGCTCTCTCTCTCTCTCTCTCTCTCTCTCGCTCTGTGCTCTCTCTCTCTCTCACACTTTCTTTCTAAATGAATCATTTCCTTTCCTCTAATAAGTAATCGATCTGGGGTGTTCCACAGCAAGATGTATTCTTCCTCTGTCTCCTTGCCTCTCTCTCTCTCTGTCTCTACTTCTCTCCTTGCGTCTCCCTCTGTCAACTTTTTCAATTTTTATTTTATTACGGCATTGCATACGAATGAACACATGTAGTAAAAATGTTAAGAAAACAAAAATGAATCAAGAAGTGGAGTTTCACGGGATACAACTAATCGAAGCTCTGATTCATCAGATCACTCGGGCCTCATGCCCTTCTTCATTAGGGTTCAATTCTCTCTGTGCTCTCTCTCCCTCTCTCTCCCTCTCTCTCTTTCTACCTCTCTCTCTCTCGCTCTCTCTCTCTCACTCTTGCCTCCTCTTTCTCTTTCACTCTATTGTGTTTTAGAACTGCGCGCCAGGGACCGTGCTGCGTATCCGACTCCGCCCCTGAGAAATCGGTCGATGGAAAGCACAGGTAT
>CALZFC010000019.1:3592500-3615000 GCA_945643635.1 Allodiplogaster sudhausi
TCTCTCTCTATCTCTCTCTCTCTCTATCTCTCTCTCTATCTCTCTCTCTCTATCTCTCTCTCTCTCTCTCTCTCTCTCTATCTCGCTCTCTCTCCCCCTCTCTCTCTCTCTCTTGCTCTCTCTTTCTCTCTCTATCTAATCGATTACATAATCCATCTCTATTCTAACCATGTCTTCGTCATCGTCGAGCTCAATGACCTCGATCTCCTGCAACGACAAGGGGCTGTTAGAGAGGTTCACTTTTTTAAATAAATATATTTATTTAGCCCTTTTCTCGTTCCTTCTTCTTTTCATCCCCGCTTCAGATATCGATTTCCCACTTGTCCCATGCATTGAAGAGCTTGAAGGGAGAATAATCTAATTAAAAAAGCAATTACCATTTAATATATATAAATTGAAAAAGATGGCAAAACCTTTTTGTGAGTTTCGGGATAGAACTAAATAGTTGACTGTTAGTCGGAACTGTGGTGGACAAGCCAAAGAGTATGTCATTTGAAATGAACTGAAATGTATTCGTACTTGAGGAGGGAGGTTCTAACCGCGCGGTGTACTGGAAGGGGCGGCGCCCGTGGTGGGATGTGGCGACCGCTTCGCGCGCGGATGCGCGCGAGTTCCACTTCAACGATCGGCGGGCGGGCCATTCCCGGCTCGTCCAGCTCAAGAGGACCACATAGTGTAGGAGCTTCTTCTCAGGTCAGCACAAATCTCCATTTTCGTTCTTTACATAATAATTTCTTTCTCTTTTTATACACCTTTCGCTGTTTTGTAGCGGCATGGTTTCGCTCTGTCTCCCTATCTCTCTCCATCTATCCCTATCTCTCTCTCTCTCTCTCTCTCTCTCTCTCCCAATCTCTTTCGCTCTAACTCACCCTATTTCTCTCGCTCTCTCTCTCCATCTATCCCTATCTCTCTCTCTCTCTCCCAATCTCTTTCGCTCTAACTCACCCTATTTCTCTCGCTCTCTCTCTCTCTCTCTATCTCTCTCTCTCTCTCCCAATCTCTTTCGCTCTAACTCACCCTATTTCTCTCGCTCTCTCTCTCTCTATCTCTCTCTTCGTTTCTTAACTCTTCTCCACTTTGTCTCTCCTCGCTATCTCTTTCCATAACCAACCGGCATTATCTGCCAGAGTCTTCTGCGAAATTCGCGCTGGTTGTCCAGCATGATCGCGTCCTCGATCTGAACACAGTTGAGCACTTACAAGACTTATTCACATCTCAAAGCTATACATTCTTTCCTATTCTTTTTCATTTTGTTTTCAACCAAGCTTTAAAAAAAAGGAGAGTTTTGGCTAGTGATCGAAGGGTTAAGTTGTTCGACGACTGCTCCCATTTCCCGTAACTTTCACTAATCTCTTACTCCTTGGATTTCTCGCTCCACGCTGTATGCTGGCTTTCTCTGTTCTCTCAATTCTTTCTCTCTCTCACTCTCTCTCCGTCTCTCACCCTCTCTTCCTCTCTCTGTCTCCCCTCTCCCGCAATTCAACATGTTCACTCGTTCATTCCATCCTCCATGTTCTGTTGCCTTTAACTCTGTTAGCATGTGTTCATATTCTTCTTTATTTCCATTCATAGATTCATTAATTTATTCATTCATTATGATCTGAGGGAAAGGATTTTCTCCAATTTTCTCTCTCTTTCTTCTTCTCTTCTTCTCTTCTCCTATTCTTCTCTTCTTCTTTTCTTCCTTTTCTTCTCTTCTATTCTTCTTTTCTTGTCTTCTTCTTTTTCTTCTCTTCTTCTCTTTTTCTTTTCTTCTTCTCTTCTCCTTTTCTTCTCTTCTTCTTTTCTCTTCTTCTTTTCTCCTCTTCTTTTCACCTCTCCTTTCTTCTCTTCTTTTCTTTTCCTCTTCTTTTCTTTTTCTCTTCTTTTCTTTTTCTCTTCTTTTCTCTTCGTTTCTCTTCTTTTCTTTTTCTCTTCTTTTCTTTGTCTCTTCTTTTCTCTTCTTTTCTTCTTCCCTTCCTTTCTTCTTCTCTTCTTTTCTTCTTCTCTTCTTCTTTTCTTCTCTTCTTCTTTTCTTCTCTTCTTCTCTTCTTCTCTTCTTCTCTTCTTCTTTTTCTTTTCTTCTTTTTCTTCTCTTCTAATCTTCTCTTCTTCTTTTTCTTCTCTTCTGTTCTTCTATTCTTCTTTTTCTTCTCTTCTATTCTTCTTTTCCTCTCTTCTTCTTTTCTTCTTTTTCTTCTCTTTTTCCTTCTTTTATTCTCTTCTTCTATTCTTCTTTTTCTTATTTTTCTTCTCTTCTTCTTTTCTTCTTTTCTCGTCTTTTCTTCTTCTCTTCTCCTTTTCTTCTCTTCTTCTTTTTCTTCTCTTCTATTCTTCTCTTCTTCTTTTTCTTCTCTTCTGTTCTTCTATTCTTCTTTTTCTTCTCCTCTATTCTTCTTTTCCTCTCTTCTTCTTTTCTTCTTTTTCTTCTCTTTTTTCCTTCTTTTATTCTCTTCTTCTATTCTTCTTTTTCTTCTTTTTCTTCTCTTCTTCTATTCTTCTTTTCTTCTTTTCTCGTCTTTTCTTCTTCTCTTCTCCTTTTCTTCTCTTCTTCTTTTCTCTTCTTCTTCTTTTCTCTTCTTCTTTTCTCCTCTTCTTTTCTCTTCTTTTCTTTTTCTCTTCTTTTCTCCTCTTCTTTTCTCCTCTTCTTTTCTTCTTTTCTCTTCGTTTCTTCTTCTCTTCTTCTTTTCTCTTCTTCTTTTCTCCTCTACTTTTCTCCTCTTCTTTTCTCCTCTTTTCTATTCTTTTCTTTTTCTCTTCTTTTCTCTTCTCTTCTCTTCTCTTCTCTTCTCTTCTCTTCTCTTCTCTTCTCTTCTCATGCTCAGTGTACTCCCATCCCTTTCTCCCTTCTCCCTATCTCTCTCTCTCCATCTCTCTCTCTCTCTATCTCTCATTCCTCTATCTCCCTTTCTCTCTATCTCTCTCTCTCCTTCTCTCTCTCTCCTTCTCTCTCTATGTTTCTCTCTCTCTTTCGTTTCCTCTCTCTCATCCCTTTCTCTCTTCTCTCCATCTCTGTCACCCGTTATTCCTCTCATTACTTCTCTCTCCCCAATCTCATAAATCACAAGAAATAAACTATTTTTTTTATCGAAGCTACAGTATATCGACAAGGAACTACCGTAGCCACTCTATGCTTCACTTTTTCTCTCTTTCTTTCTCTCTCTCTCTCTCTCTCTCTCTCTAACACTCCCTTCCTCGCCCACACATTTTCTAATGCAGCCTTCTAGCATCATGTCTTCCTAGGAATGGACCGTTGAGATGAAATGAACTGACGGCGTGGTTGCCTGCGGGAGGGCGAGGAAGACGACGCGGTGAACGGGGCGGAGGCGGGGGTGCCGCTGCTCCAGAAGGCCTCTGAAAGAAGCATTGGGTAAGGTATCTGTTTCTTTACAAGAACATATCATTGCTGTTTTGATAGAACTGCCTGAACTTCTCGCTTACAATGATCCCAATCTGTTTCCCTGCCTATGGCCCTTGAACACTGACAGCAAAGACATTTCCCATCTTGAAGTAGGGAAGAAGAGAGCTAGCGAGTGTGAGAGAGAGTGAAGAGCGTGTGCGCAAGCGCAGATAGCTGAAGTTTGATGAATCTGAAAAGTATGATTGAGCATTATTGTCGACCTGTAAAAAAAAAGATCGGCGCTTAGCTTCAACGGAGAGTTTTTAATGTTTTTAGGAGTGCAAGATTGTTTAGGCTATCGGAGGAGAGCAGGAAAGTCAGGAATGAGGAGAAAGAGATTGAAAAGAGAGCGCAGCACAGAGAGAGAGAGAGAGAGAGAGATAACGAGAGGAGACAGGGAACACTCACAAAGAGGGAGAGAGAGAGAGAGAGAGAGAGAGAGAGAGAGAGGGAGAGAATGAGGCGGGCAGACGATCATACTTTTGGGTAAGATCTCTTGATTAAAGGTTGGAGTGTGAAAAGAGTGGCCGTTTTTTTGGGCTAGAGGAGGAGGAGCAGGAAATCGAGGATGAGGAGATAGAGATTGATCAGAGAGAGAGAGAGAGAGAGAGAGAGAGAGAGAGAGAGAACGAGAATGAGAGAGAGGGGGAGAGGGAGAGGGAGATAAAAAGTGAGAGATAGAGATTGCGAGAGAGAGAGAGAGAAACCGAGAGAGAGAACGTGAGAGTGAGAAAGACAGAGAGAACGGAGAGAACGAGAGAGAGAGAGAGACAGCCGAGATGTAAGGCGCACAAAAGAGGAGCAAGAGCATATTTAACAAAGATTATTATACGGAAAAAATGCGAAAACGACTATATAAAGCAAATGAGCACGGCGCGGATATCACGGGAACTCGCCAGAAAAAGCGAAAACGACTGTAACATGAACACGGCGCGGATATCACGGGAACACGTCAGAAACATGAACATTCTATTGCAATATACTAATACATGCACAAATACTAAGTATATACTTGTTGAAGAAAAGGCCTTTCATACGTGTCAACCCTTGATTCCCCCCCTTCTTCTCTGTCTCTCAATGTCCCACACTCTCTCACCTCTCTCTCTTCGTACTTCGATCACCCATGACATCCCTCAAAGAGGACTCTGATCTTCTGATCTTCGGCTGCCATGCCACGTGGTATTCTTGATCTATTATCCATTTCTAGTAATGCAGCCTGCGCAAATTTACTATTCTCCCATCGCTCCTCTACTTTTTTTGTAATTTAAGTCTCTCTGGTTGCCCTATTTCTGAATCTACATAGATGCATAATTTTTAATAGAGCCTACCCGCTGGTACCGCATTTAATACCTTTTAAAACTGTTAAATTAGCTTTAGTATTCCACTTTTACTACTTGCAAATCTCTCACTATCTCTTGCTTCAGAAGTTTGGAACGCTGATTCTATTCTTATGGAGAGAGCATGCGTAAAATTTGACAGTGCAGAGACGAGAGTTTAGCGTATTTTTTGGAGATCTGTCTGACACAGAGAGAGAGAGAGAGAGAAAGAGAGAGAGAGAGAAAGAGAGAGAGAGCGAGAGAGAGAGACAGAGAGAGACTGAGCAGTAAAGAGGGTTAAGCAGAGGTCATGCAGTCATATCTTTTTAGAAAGAGAGAGAGAGAGAGTGAGTGAGTGAGAACGAGAGAATGAATGGATATCGCAAGGAATTGAACAAGAATGTGATCTCATGGGAAAGAAAGTGGCTTAAAGCTGACCGCCTAACAACCAATCAGCATTTCATTGCAAGCCTCAGGGAGCTTAGGAGGCGGAGCATAGGAAAACTGAATGCCTCAGCCACCGTATACCGAGCCGAGTGTGAATGAAATGAGTGCATGTTCTGGCGCAGGAGAGAACAGAGAGAGAGAGCGAGCGAGAGACAGAGAGAGTCACAGTGAGAGAGAGAGAGTGAGAGCAGTGAATGAGAGAGATTGAAGAAAAGAGGACACAGAGAGAGAGAGAGAGATGGCAGTGAATGAGAGAGAGAGAGAGAGAGATATTGAAGGAGAGTGAGAGAAACAGAGTGTGAGTACGAGATAATGAATGCATTTCGCTAGGAATTGATCAAGCATGGCCTCATAGGAAAGAAAGTGGTTTAAACTTGTCAGCATGAAGGCGGAAACTGAGCCCGAATAAGGCGGTGAAAGACATAACAATCTAGTCTGCAAATCAAATACCTACGCATCTTTGTCTAATAACCATCGACCTTGGTTTGCAATGAAGTTGTTCTTCTCTCCGGCAATTGCCATTGCGTCAGAGGCTTGAAAGGCTGATTCTATTATTAGGAAGAGAGGATGCGCAAAGTTTGACGGTGCAGAGACGAGAGATCAGTGGATTCTTTGGAGAGCAGATAAAGGAGGGAGAGAGAGAGACGGAGAGAGAAAGATTGAAGGCGAGAGGACAGAGACAGAAAGAGAGATAATACGATAGAGAGCGAGATACACAGAGAGACAGAGAGCGTGAGAGACATAAAGAGAGAGGAGGATAGAGAAAGAATGTGATAAAAAGCGAGAGAGAGGGAGAGAGAGGATAGGCATGGGAATAGTAAAGCCGGAATCACAAAATAAGCTATATATTTTAGCTGAATCATCACTTTCCTCACTTATCTCCCTTAAGGACGGTCGCTTCTCGCCCGCCATGCCTGCCGCACGCTCTCGCTCCTCAGCCCCTCGCGCCAAGGCCGGCGCTGCTTCCAGTACCGCCGTCCCTCTAACCAAGGCTGGCGCCACTACCCGTTCCGAGTCACGCTCCAAGAGTGCTTCTCACTCGCGGTCTGCCACCCCTCGCGCTAAGGCTGGCGCCGTCTCCCGTTCGGCCGCCACTCGCACAAAGGCAGGCGCAGGTGCACGCTCCGCCGCCCCCCGCGCCATCTATCCCCCACTCTCTGTCTGACTCTCTCTCTCTCTCTCTCTCTCTTTATATAGGTGCGCGTATACAACTTCTATGTGAGACACAGAAAATTCTTGAGGTTTGTTCTTGATTCCTGCCAATGAGAGAGATTGAGAGAGAGAGAGAGGGAGAGAGAGAGAGAGAGAGAGGGGAAGATAGAGGCGAGTTGGTTTGCTTCCCTGCGATTCAAGACAGGAAGACGGGAAGGATGGCTCGTGGCAATGGGCTAAAGCAGAAGTGAGAGCAAAAGCAGAATGATCAAGAGATGAGGCAGAGACAGTTTTAGAATGAGAGGCGTTAGAGAAGAGAGAGAGAGAGAGATACAGAGGGAGAAAGAGATACAGAGGGAGAGAAAGACGGCGAGAAAGAAGAGAGAGAAAGAGACAGTGAAGTGGAGGGATTTAAAAAAGGTGAAGAAATTGTCTTCGTAGTTTTAAAGCATCCAGCCCACTTTCTAATGTAATAAGTAAGATAATGGCTATCATATTATACATCTTAAATCGACTATCCCGTTTGATATAAATATGACCCTGGACTGATATGGTTGACAAACTCAATTCGCTTCTTCAAATAGCTTAGATTTCGATGCCTGAAGTATCGTCTGGAATAGACGCGGCCAAAATTGAAGAGAGCAAGGCAAGCAGAAATAGTTAGATAATAGAGAGAGAGTGTGTAGGGAGGAGGGAGAGATAGAACAGAGAGAACATATATGTATAGAAATTCTATAGAAATTAGAGATTCATCCATTTCCTGCAAGGCTGCTAGTTCAGCAAGTACGGAGGGGTGGAGCTGATTGGAGGAATGGTTTCATTTATAGGGAAAAGCATCGAGATCACCCTAGGGGCCGGGGCCTGCCTTCGAAAATACAGTGAGAGAAATGGTGAGCAGGGAAAAGAGAGAATAAATCTAGAAGATCTCTAGGCAGTAGCTTCAACACTCGCTGGGCATTTTAAGTAAACCAAGTGTGATGTGTTCCGAAATGTTAATAGAATTAAAATATTAGAGGGGCCCGAATAGCATGCAAGGAAGCGCTGGTTGAAATAAAAATGAACAGCCAACTAAGCGATGAATCTGATTGCGAGAAGCTGGAACCAGCTGCAGAAAAGGTGGAAAAGCTTCAAGCTTAATTCAAGGTCCAAACACATTGTTTTGATAGGCAAACCCGGCTTAAATTAAGAAAGCTACATATGTACAGGATAAGTTACTACTGCATTGCTGGATATTGGCTAATTCCTATATTTTCAGTGAGCAAGAAAGAGAGAAAGAGAGAGAGAGAGAGAGAGAGAGATAGAGCGAAAGCGATAGAGATCGAGAGAGAGAGAGAGAGAGAGATAGAGCGCGAAAGAGATAGAGATCGAGAGAGAGATCGAGAGAGAGATCGAGAGAGAGGGAGTGAAAAAGATAGAGCGCGATAGAGATCGAGAGAGAGGGAGTGAAAGAGGGCGAAAGAGATAGAGAGAGAGGAGAGAGAGAGAGAGTCGAGATGTAAGGCGCACTCATACTTTGATCACTACTTCCGATTCTCGCGAACATATCCCCCTCGCCTACCTGACATCCCTCAAAGAGAACTCTGATCTTCTGATCTTTGGCTTCCACTACGCACGTGGCATTCTTGATCGATTTCTCAGGAATGCAGAAAGCGGGAGATAGAGTGTAGACAATTGAGAGAGTGAGAGAAAAAGAGAGAGAGAGTGTGTGTGGAGGGAAGAGGGAGAGACAGAAGAGAGCGAACATGGAAGGAAGAGACATGTACATTAAATGTCTGTTAGTTCACCAAGTACGGAGGGGTGGAGCTTATTGGAGGAATGAGCAACCGTAGACCGGGAAAGGCATTGAATCGCCCTAGGGGCATGGATTATCTTCCAAGAAATATGAGAGAGAAGTAGGCAAACAGAGAAAAAAGAGAATAAATATGGAGGATGGGAGGCTCAATCACTGCATCTCATTCTCTCTCTCTCTCCCTCTATTTCTCTCTTCTTATCTCTCTCTCACACTTTCTCTAACTCTCTTCGTTGGAACGTGAAGGAGGAAACTGAGGGAGATAATTCTAGGAACGATCGAACTTGGTTTGAAATGAAGTTGTTCTTTCGTCTGGCAATAAGCACTTGCTTCAGAAGCTTGGAAGTTGTTTCTATGCTTATAGAGAACGAGAGAATGAATGCATATCGCTAGGCATTGATCATAAATTGCGTTGAGTTTTTCGGACGACACAAGAGAGAATGAACAGTGAAGGATCAAGCAGAGAGAGGGAGAGAGAGAGAGAGAGAGAGAGAGAGAGAGAGAGGAGAGAGAGAGGAGAGAGAGAGATAGCACAGATAATATGAGAGTTATGAGCAAAGTGATTCGCTGGGTTAGGACATGAGGACGAAGCTGCAAAGACTACAAGAGCTTGGAGGTAGGATTGTTTCGAGCAGTCGCTGATCCTTACAGAGAAGCGCAGACATTGTCAGGCTCACAAAGAAAAGGGTCTACAGCAGAAATATCTGTAGCGGGAATGAGCACGAGAAGATTTAGGAGAATAGAAATGGAGAGCGGCAACTTTATGACAGAGAGAGAGAGAGAGAGAGAGAGAGAGAGAGAGGGAGGGAGGGAAGGAGAGAGAGGGAGGGAGGGAAGGAAAGAGAGGGAGAGGGCGGGACAGAGAGAAAGAGAGAGTTTAATTGCGGATTGAAAATGGAAACCGAAGCAAAAGACACTACAGCGTGATCAAATGCTCTTGGATAAGTATGAATATCTTTTCAGAAAGGCATCAGGGGGAAAATAAAACAAAAGATATCAATTGTGAATGAATTTACAGGAAATAAGGAGACTTTACGAAGAAAACAAGAAACGCAGAAACGATGCGGAAATCAACAACAGTGAGACTATTAAGAAGGTTAAAGATAAGTGTCGTGTCACTCCAGACACAATGAGAGAAGTAAACATGTGGGTAGCCAAGTCAAGAGCCCGAAAGGAGAATCTCAAGAGTCGACCGGTCGTGAGAGGAAAGAGGGAACGAAATGATTCGACTGCGCCGCTTAGAAGCTTCCATGCATTGTGAAATGGTCGAGACTCAAGTAGGATAGTATTCAAATTATACAAAAACGTGAATCTAAATATACTATGTGACGCAAAAAGAGAAGCACAGACAAGGCTCATAAATCAAGGGATAATACCCCTATCATGTAGTCAAGGCGCATTAATGTGCAATAGAGGGAATAGAACTGAATAGGAGAGCAGCGAATTGAAACGCTTTTTGAGAGAGAGAGAGAGAGAGAGAGAGAGAGAGAGAGAGAGAAAGTGGATGCCTTTTGTGCATCTAATAGCGATAATGCATATTCCAGTTAATTCTCTCACTTTCCTCCCTAATGAGTAATCAATTGGCAGTGTCTAAAGATTTTATACAACGATATCACTCACTAGCTGTCTCTTCAGGCTCATTCGTTCAGTCTTAAAGAAGTAATTCAGGATAATAAGAGAAAAGGGAAGAGGGAAAGAGAGAGTGAGAAAGAGAGAGGAGAAAGAGAGAGGGAGAGAGAGAGAGAGAGACGAAGCTAAGAATTACCTGTAGAAAGGTCTACTCATCACGAATGGAACATTATGATGGAGATTTGGAATGCGTTGAGAACGACTGGAGAGAACGACTAGAGATGACTCTTATTTTCAATAAGAGAAAAAAAAATCATCAATCCCTCCCTCACTCTTTTTTCTCTCACTCACTTTCTTTCGTTCTCACTCTCTCTCTCTCTCTCACTCTCTCTCTCTGACTCATTCTCTCTCCTTCTCTCTCCTTCCCTCTCTTTTCTCTCTCTCACCCTCTCGTATACTATCTCTCTCTTTCTCTTACCCTCTCTTTTCTCTCTCTCACCCTCTCGTATACTATCTCTCTCTCTCTCTCTCTCTCTCTCTCTCTCTCTCTGCTTAACTTTGATGCAGCTCATGTGAAGGAAGCGCACAGTTTTCACGTAAGGCTGCTAATGTTGAAGCTCGTTGTGATGAGGGGAAAAGTGGAGAGTTAGAGAGATAGAGAAAAAGTGAAGCGCTTGGCTCAGAACAAGTAAGATCTAGGCACTATTGTTCTCTCTTTCTTTTCTCATCTACCGTCCTTCTTTCTTTTTCCCTCTCCCACGCGCGGAAAATTTCTCTCAATTTTTCTCACTCTTTTTTGTTGCTGAAACCGATAGCATGCCTTTTGATGAGGCTAGGGAAGACAGATGTATATACAGACGGATCTGTTCAGTGTGATGGAGAGAGACAGGGAGAAAGGGACAGATCCATAGTTAGAGACAGAGAGAGAGAGAGAGAGAGAGAAAGAGAGAGAGAAAGAGAGAGAGAGAGAGAAAGGAGGGAGCGAGATAAAGAGTAGAAGCCTGTTTCATGCGGAAGAATAGACTACGTCTACAGTATGAGAGGAGGCAGAAAGAGACAGAGAGAGAGGGCAAAAGTGAGAGAGAGAAGGTGTCTTACATACCCAGGAAATCGATCCTTAGGAAGCGCGGGAGGTGGAGCTTATGGCTTGTAGCACCGTACATCGGAAAATGATGCGGAAAGGGGTGTAGTGGAGAATGATGAGAGTCAAATTTATGTCGATTTAAGACCGAGAGAGGGAAAGAGTTAGCACAAAGAGAACGAGAGAGAGAGAGAGAGAGAAAGAGAGAGAGAGAAAGTGAGAGAGGAAGTAGAGTTGCGATATAATGATGTGAGGAAACAGATTTGCTAGTTTTGCTGGTCTAAGACTGTTAGGACCTGCAGACGAAAAGCGTAGTTGTGTAGAGATGAAAAGTAGCAACAGGGGAGATTCTGTGTATGCCCTCAGGGTGTGATGGAAGGAGCAAGAATATACCTAGAGAGAGGCAGGCAGATCAAGAGTGAGAGAGAATTAAGGAGAAAGAGAGGGAGAGACAGAAAGATAGAGAGATAAAGAGAGAGAGAGAGAGAAAGAGAGAAAGAGAGAGAGAGAGAGAGAGAGAGAGAGAGAGAAAGAGAGTCAGGGAAGCGTATCAGAAGAATTTGAACGTCGCAGAACTAAAAGAAACACGTCGCTCGACAATAAAGCATTAAAAGAGCACATAAAAGCATGTCAATCCAAAAAAGGCTAGTCGATTCCGATATTCCCAGGATATCCACGTGACATCTCCAAAGCTTGCTTAATTCTTCCTTAATTCGCTGGCATTCTTCGCGCTTCTTCAATCTTCTTCAAGCAATCCCAAATGATTAATTCGTACTCTCACGACAGCCACTATTACTCTGCCTATGTCCATTCAAAATAGAATGGAAGAAAAGGATACAAACTTATGGTCGCAACTCCATCCCCACTGTTACTTGCTCACTACCCTGGTTTCCCCCGTATTGGGCGTGGTGGTTCCGGTATGATAGTGGGTACGTGGGGACCCCCAAGGATGCATTGGGGCATAGCGCGTGAAACATCGCTGCGCAAAACGGGGATTCAGGGGAAAACTGTGACGCGAGCGAATACATTCTTGCAATCATGCCAAATTCAACATTTATTTTATTGACTGACATCAAGCTTTATTACGGACAAAAAATAAGCGGACAGACAAACACTGACAAAGAATAAAACGTGCAAAATATTATATAATAATAAATATTCTTAAAATTCTTTCACTCTGATAACAAAATTTCGGTCACATTCACATGTCTCTTTCAAGCCATGCAAAGCAAGCCATGGAGGGGCAAGGGAACGGGAGCTTGCAAGGAATGGGGAAGGCGGCAGACGAGGGACGGCTGGGATAAGGGGGGGGGGGTTGGACTACAAGGGGAAGGAGGCAACCGAGGGCAGTTAGGAAAGTTCATCTGTCCATCCGTTCATCTCGTTCATCAATAGATGAACTTTTCTATAGATGAACGGATGAACAGACTAACGTTCCAAACTGCCGCAGCTGAGGGATAGGCTGGGAAAAGGGAAGTTGGAAAGTTGGGAAGGAGGCAGACGAGGGACGGCAAGGATAAGGGAAGGAGAAGCAGCAATGCGAGGGACGGCAAGCAATTCGGGAGATTGGAAGGGACATGGCAGCGGCGGCGAGGGTAAGGGACCTATTTTGCGGGCTAGACGACGACGAGGGACATCTGAAAGGACTAGAAGGGGAACAGGGTCAGGGTTCCTCCCCGCGGCCATCCAACGAACGGACAATAAGGGGGACAGGGTCAGGGTTCCTCCCCGCGGGCTTCCAACGACCCTTAGCTTCGCTCTCTCGAGAATCCATCGCAGATCATCAACAACGTCAAAAAATATTACAGGAAAACTCGGCCATCAATAACAAACAAGCGCGACTTACAACCATGATGACTGAGAGCTGGCTGCGGTCGGGGAGTCACTCTTGAGCGAAGGAAAGTGAAGATCGAGGA
Organism: Allodiplogaster sudhausi; assembly: GCA_945643635.1. NCBI lineage: Eukaryota > Metazoa > Nematoda > Chromadorea > Rhabditida > Diplogasteridae > Allodiplogaster > Allodiplogaster sudhausi. The sequence continues at coordinate 3,605,150 of CALZFC010000019.1, forward strand.
TGGCGACGACATCGACGAGAAGCATGGAGCCCGCGGCGAAGGAAAAAGGGGATTTGTGCCTCGATGATGATTTTGGGAATTTCAGAGACGTGAAAATTTACATTGCAAATAATAGGAAAATACATCTAAAGGACGTGCCGATTCTGTAAAACAAATAACGGTCACGGTTGAGGATGCGGAATTTCGCGTTTTATCCGCGTCGTCCTCCCTTCATTTCTGCGCTTTATGATGTTCTGATGACGGCCTGCCAATATTTGTTATTTTGCTTATACGAATTCCTGTAGACGAATGACCACTGCTTGGTAATCAGTGGTTCTGCCTCGCTCAGTGCTCTCGATGCTGCCGGCTTTGAAACATGCATTGATTCTTCCATTTTGTTTTTTGCTGGTTCCTTGTCTACCTTTCCACAATATCCTTCATTTTCTGTTCCTTCTTCGTCATATCGAATTTGTTCAATGTTCATTGTCACCTCGGGAGAATGTTCGTTATTACTTTTTTCTTACAAGCCATCCCAATTTTCCTTGGCTGAGGTTGCTTATGGTATGGAGCAGTAGCCAGCCGGGGAGAACCAGTTGAACGCGAGGCTGATTTCAATGGCAATTCGTCTGTTGCCTTGTTTATAACAGCCACTTTGCACGTGCTATTGAATTCGCCTTTTACTGCCGCCCACGTATACATTGCTTATGATATTGCACTTTAGTCGGATACTGCCAAATTCTGTTCGCGCAATTAATTAATGTTCCTTTCCACTTTGATTGCGATTAAATAAGCGTTTTGAAGCGCTTTTTAATCGCTTCCTATTGCATTCTTATTTCTACTTTTCTTGCCGTCCGCCGGAATATTCATTTAGTGAAGAAAAGTGTGGTTAAAATACAGGAATTCTTTTTTCAAGAAGTAAGAGTGGAACATTGCTGGCGCTGTAATGAAGAGTATGACCTTCGTGCACTGCCTCGTTTTAATTTAAATGGCCCGGCGCTTCTCGGTTGATCCACTCGCAATATATTTCTGTCATGAATGTCATGTCACGTGGCATTATCCGTGTTTGTGAATGGGTGATCACCGATTCTCCGTTATCTAACAAAATCCTGTCTTGTACCTCAAATGGAACAGTTCGTAGATGTCTACGAGTTGTCATAATCCCTCCCAGTTTCTGCTGTTTCACGCTATTATCCGTGTTGTCTTGACAGGCTCTCTCTCTCTCTCTCTCTCTCTCTCTCTCTCTCTCTCTCTCTCTCTCTCATGCGCTCTGCATCAAACTCTGCTTCTTCGAGAGTTCAAATTTTATCATGTCTCCATGTGTCGCGGGCTTACAATTTGATTTACAGGGGCTGAGTTGACTTAAAGATATCATTCCAGCAATTCTAGATGGCAAAACTGCTTTTTGTTGTTGCTGTTCCAGATTTGATCGGGAGGAAGTCAGCATGTGCTTTTGTTCGTCTCCTGTTTGCATTCTTCTTGTCCCTGCCCTCCTTGACGGTACCCGCCTAGGATGTGGCCTTCATTTGCGGCCTCCTTTTACATGGCCGGTGGTTCTTGGTTGATCTACACGCAATGCATTTCTTCTCTCACCCATTTCACGCGGGATTATGCCGAAAATGACTGATCATCGATTCTCCGCTACTCTCCTTATCCATCTAAGTTCTCTCTCTCTCTTTCTCTTTCTCTCCGTTTCAAAACTTGGCTATTATCCAAGCTAGATATATAATCTATGTCGTTTCTCATGCTCTTCCATGCTCCAGAATTGGCGGCAGCGCCCAATGCGGATGCTAACAAGAAATCACTCCAGTGATTATAGAATTTTTTTGTTGTTGTGCTTGACAGGCCTTCCGTTAATTTTTTTTCCAAATTATTGCTAATTTCAAATTATTCACAGTGAATTTTTCTGCTCCTTCAAAGTCGTTCGATGCAAACCATTTTCACGCTTTCTAGAGTTTCCATCCTGGCGAAAATCTTATTTTATCACATTCTCTCTCTCTTCCTCTTCTTCTTCCTGTCTTTCTATTCTTTCTTTCTCCCTTATTTCTAGCTTATGCCATAGCTATTGACGCTTCTGTGTTTACATCAGTATCCGCTGCCGCCAATTTAGAATGCGCAAGCCTTAGCCCACGGTGTTAATCTGTTCTGATCCCGGAGCGAACTCAGAATGTCGCGCATATTTACTCTTTTCTAATTGAACTGCTAATTTGGTCGTGAATTAGCGCGAACTTAAGCCAGTTTGTGCGTTTCGATTTAGTTTCTTTTATGTTCCCAGGAATCCTTCGTAGCCCGAGCAGCAGCCTCTCCTCGTCCGTTGGGCAAAGAATGGCGAGGAGAAGACGGGAGATGGAACCGAGGCGACCATGCGAAAGGAAGCCCGAACCACGGAGACGCTGACGACAGCCGGTTAGAGCAGTCGATTCATTTACTTTGTGAAATAAGAATTATTGCTATTTAATAAATTTATTCCGAAACAGAGATAAGGTTTTTAATGGTGTTCTTCCTGCATTTATTCAAGCTTCTTGTTGATTTAGCGATTTGGAGCAGCGCTTCTAAAATGCCTACCAAAACACCGCTTTAAAGGCTTATGTTCTTGTGCAGATTTTAGTGATCTGCACAAGAACATAAGCCCTTCTCACCTTTATATTCCATCTCCGTTTCATCATTTTTGTTTATAACCATGCCATTCTATTTTTTGTTAGTATTTTCCTTGGGCAGTAAAATTTATCGCACATTTGCGCTGCCTTTCTTCTAACAACAAGCACTACAACTGCTAGTGTACGCTAGCGATAACATAGCTTCGTCTTTACAGTTTTTCTGTATCATGTTTCTTAATTAGAATTAAATCAGGGAATAAAAGGGTTGCTCACCTTGTGTCTGGACCCTTTTTTTACCTACCCAATGATGTTCTGGAAGGCCATCCGGCAACCCTTTTAATCCCTTAAATTAAACCTATCTTCTTATTTCTGCTTCCTAAAATACGGCCTCTTTTTTCAGGTACTTCTCGCTCTCGCTCCCCTCTACACTCCCTTCTCCGGCAGCCAAGATAGACCGCGACCGCGACCGCAACGCGTTCCGAGGGCGGAGACAGAAGGAGCCGGAGCAGAGACTGGAGGAGGAGAGAACGGAGGGAGGCCAGGCTGGACGGCGAAAGCAGTAAGTCAGATCAGCAGGAAACAAACGGCTTTTCAAAGTTATTAGCTGCGTGAAAATTGGCCGTAGTTGGCCATCACCCACCCTCAATTATCACTGATTTTCTAAATTCTTGACTTACCTTATTCCCTGTCCATATTATGGCGATATTACTGGAAGATAGTGCCCGATAAGCATTTATTTATGATCATGTAAACGTTTATCTATTTTTAAAGATATAATTTTCCTTAGAAAGAGCATATCGATATTAGCTTGGGATGCGCGTGGGCGTGGCGTATATTCCTCTTGGTAGACGGAAGACGGTGCTAGAGCGGTGCAAATGGACAAGGCCTTTTCTATACCTTAAGCAGGGAATAAATGGCTTGCCATATAGTCTTCCCGAAACAGGGTAGGCTAGATGAAAGTGGTCAAAAAATACGGTCGGATGTAGGAAACTAAGGACAAGTCGATTTCGTACCCCGCACCACATTTCTTGTCGGTTAAAATTAACTCATCTGGTTTTCCCCTACCCTATGAGCATACTTACTTCCCGGGGTTTGTTTCACTCATTCATCAGGCTATGAAAAAGTGGTCATTTCGGGAATCAAAATGGTGCAATCTTCCTCCTAGAATTCTCTCTACAATTTAATATATTGGTTGACAGAAACAACCCCCTGGCTCATATTCACAGACTAAAGTAAACGCCGACGAGCTCTTTTTTTCGCTGTCCATCCTTCTCCTCTTTACACTCTATGTAGGAATGCTGTCGTTCATTCTGTCAAACTCAAAACTGAACGCTGGCGCTTTTCGATCAATGCATATTTAAATAAAATTAAATTTTTTTTACCCTACCCTGTTTTTCGACTTCATTTTTTGGCCTAGCCTACCCTGTTTTGGAATACCATCCGGTAAGGCTTTTATTCCCTGCACCCAACCATCTCACTTGTTCAGCAAAGAGCGAGAGCTTAACTAGTGCTAATTGTGTAGTCCCTTTCACATGTCACATAGGCGAGAAGGAGATTAATTAAGAGTTGTTGTTGAATATTTTCTTAATAATATTATAGTTTAATACTTTATGTAAAAAAGAAACGGTGACGAAGTTATTGCATCATCATCATTGTTCGGTCCTCTTCCAGGAAGTACCTGTCCTTCTGGTACTTTATGCGAAGTCGCGGCTGCTTCAAAGGCGACGAAGGCAGCCATGGCACGGTAGGAAACGGTCTTCTTTTCTCGATGTCAATCTCGTGGCATTACTGCTTTCGAAAGTTGGGGGTTGGATTATGGAGTTCACGGCTCGGAAAGCAAGTAAAAAGGAATTTGGACAGCAAAATCTGAGTGGGCTTTGGTTCCTAGGAGACCCCAAATTTGGGTGGGCCTCTGGAATAGACGGTACCATTTTAGCCCTGTTAAAAACTTTTGACAACCATTCGCTATCGCAGGGAATAGAAGCCAGTGTCCAAGGCCGGGCCGTGGTTTGTCGCGTTAAAACACACGGGTGCCAAAATGCAATTTTGCCCTAAAAGTCTTGTAAAATATAGCTCGGGGCTTGGCTCCACGGCGTCAAACCGATTGTACTTTTTTTCTAGCTCTGCTGGATATATGCACCTAAAATATTTCTAATTGTAAATATTATGAAGCTGTTTGAAATGAGAGGGATGGGAACTTGCATGGTTGTTGTGAATTAGGTATTTTATCGGTTTGCAATCAGCTGGGAATAAAAGCCACAGTTGAGGACCCAGCCGGAGAGAGAGAAGGTGTGGTTGTAGATATATAGGGCCCGGAAAACTGGGTGGTAATAGGTTGAAAAACCTAAGTTTCTGACAGAATGTTTGCTAAAAACATGAAGTCTTATGGATCTGTGAGAAGATCCACAATCCGGGTGGATTTCTTAAACCTTGTTAACCCATGCAAAGGATGTATCGATTGATGATTCCCTTTGAGCTGACCGATGTGGCTGCCTTCATTGTGCTCACGCCTTTCGCGCTCTACTCGGGCTGGAATGCAACCACCGAGAACGGACTGTGGATTCCGGCTGGTTAGGAGAGAGAGAGAGAGAGAGAGAGAGAGAGAGAGACTTTTCTTTCCTCTTTTTCTTTCCTCAAGATCTCTTACGCCCTCTCTCTCTATATATCTCTCTCACTTTCATCATCTATCTCTCAGTCTCTCTCTCCACTCACTCTTTCTCATTCTCTCTCACACACTCAGAATCAGCACAACGTCTTCCTCTTGCGTTGCTCCTCGAATGCACTCCCCCGGCAGCAGCGGAGCGAGCCATTCAACGCTCTCTCCCATCTCTTCTTCCCAGGGGTTTCTTCTTCTCTTCACCCCGACCACTTCCTCACAATCAGTTTATCACGACCAATCGCTTTGTCCTATCTCTCTCTCTCCCTCTCTCTCTCTCTCTCTCTCTCTCTCTCTCTCTTTCTACTCGATGCTTTTGATCCAATCGGTGTTGAACTGTCCACTCGGCTCTTACAATTATTTTTTTTCCTGAATTTTCTTTTTCATCTTTCCGTTGACAACCACATGTTCGATTCCGTTATGATGTCGCAGTTTTGAATTCACCTTCGATAAAATTTTCTTGCATTTGTACATAAGGAGTCGCGAAAAATACGATGGTGCGTTATTTCGCAGGAAGATTACTTACTTTTGTTCATTTCATGCCTCATTATAGTTTACTTTGTGTCCGTTTTTCGGAGGTCGATTCGACAAGTTCTTGCTGCAGCAGCGAGAAGATGCAAGGTGAGCCACATCACTGATATCAAGATTCTTTTAATCGCAGCCCTTTCGGTGTAAGAAGCACTTTCAAATCAAAACAATTATAAGTTTAAGAAATCTTCATTTTTCGAGCTGGTTCGGTGTTTTTTGCGACATGGATTCGACGTTCCTTGTTCTTATTGCTAGTTATAGAATTGATTTGAGAAGGCAATTAGAGAACCTTGTCAAGCTATTTGGTTCTTTATTCTGCAGCGGCCGTTGCTGCTGGGACCATTCGACTTGATGTCTCAAGTATTTCCGATCTGAGGACGAGGGCAACGTCGGCCATTCAGTCGATCGCTGGTCTGAATTGGTATGATTGTGTATTTGTTCTGGAGAAACGTGAATTATAGTTGGGATAATGAAAGTTGTTTCTAAAGCTCTCAAAAGTATCACATTATTGTTCACTAAATTTACTTGCAAGTCATAAAAAATTCCCTTAGGTTATCAGAGGGACTATAATTTATTAAATATTCTTTTCTAATAAAGTCACTTTGTAGGCACATTGAGGCCGAACTGAATGAGAGGAGGATCTCGACATTCTCGGGATATCTGAGGGAATTCGCGGACCTTAAAATCTATGTACATTTCAACGCGGGAGGAGCGGGCAGGTTCGAATCTGACATCAACTTCAAGATTCTGACGGATGGCCATCTGCGGGACAGTGGCACGGTGAGCATACGAGCGGGAGCAAGAACTAGAGACATTGAGAGAGAGAGAGAGGGAGATCACACACGGATGAGAGAGACTGAGGGCATGACAGCGAGGGATAGGGTAGCAAAAGAAGTGTTGTTGAATGTCAGATTACGGGAATGTTCTCGACGGGAGATGACACCACGACCATCCACGTGTGGAAGGACATCTTCAATCTGTTCCGCACAGTTCGCGAGAGTGACGGCGTAGTCATTGAGGCGACCGTAGCAGTCAAGAAAATTGTTGTCGTGCAGTATGTTTCTTTTTTTCCTCTGCTTATTTTCCCCACAATTTTATTTGCGTGCATTTAAAAACATTTCTATAATAAAACATCTTTTAAATTATAATCGTCTGTTTGTAATTCAGTTTGATAGCTGTTATGATAAGGTTTTTAAAGGTTATTTTGTAATTATTTTATAAAAACGTTATCATCTATGTTAAATTGTTGTTTGATTCAGAGCTGATTCCACGGCTCTCACAGTCAGTGAGGGCCTGGACGCCCTCACTGACTTCACGATGCCTAATCCGGAGGGGATCCCCTGTGTCGCTCTGGTCATCGGCGAGAAGCGTGCCTACGTGAGCAAGGAGGTGGGGAATCTCATTTATTTGCCTTTTGTATTTAATGCGTAATATTCCACTTTTCATCCTTTAATCGTCTACTTTTCTACCCTTTTATTGATTGTATTGTTTCGTCACTCTATATCTTCCTTTGTTTCTAAGCATATTTATATATTTTTTTTATTTCTCGGATAAAGTTAAAATTACATCGAAAAGCTAAAATTACATTTAAAGTGTTCATACAAATTGAACGAGCTCTACTCTCAGATTCTCGCTCACTCCTCGCCCGTCTTCCGCGCGATGTTTTTCGCCAACTTTCTCGAGAAAGGCAAGGAGGAGATCCCGCTTGAGGACCTCGACTTTGACGAGTTCCTCGAGTTCCTCCACGTCGTCTACAATCTCGCAAACCAGCCACAGGTATCACTTTGCTCTTTGTTCTTTCTTTATCTATTTCTCTCAATATCACTACCACTCTCTCACTTTCTCCTCTCTCTCCAAACTCGGTTGTTATTGGCTCTCAGCTGGTGCCCTTTCAGATGCCACCATCGATTGCCTCCTCTCGCTGGGCGATCGCTTCAACGTTAAAGTTGTGATGCGCGAGTGCGAGGCGTTCTTGTGTGGCCCGTCCGGCAACAAGCTTCCACTCGAGATGAAACTTCTCTACGCTGACCGATTTGGCCTCTCGCGCCTGCAGGTCTTGTTTTAGTTCCTTCTTCAATTCACAGTATATTATCATAGTTTTAGGCCACAAGACAGCCTCTTTTTTTAATTGAGTATCTAGCGTTTCAGGGTGAGGAAGAATGCTTACATGGTAGCCATTAACTAATTCTGCTCTTAAGGCTCTCTGCTTCGACTCGATCAAGACGCTCAACGAAGCCAACATGTTGCATGGAAAGAAGGAGTTCGATGAACTATCGGACAAAACGAAGGCGTCGCTTCAGGAGTGGATTCTCATGCTCCGCTGAGTTGGCCATGTGCATGCCAGCCCGGCTTCATCTTTGCCTTTGATTATTTCTATCTCTATTTTATCTTTTATCTCTATTCCATGTCGAAATGTCATCCGTTCGTTTTTTATTTTCCCTGAATTTTTCTCGCTGGAGAATAATTAATAACTGCTCGAGCGGATTCTCATGCTCGACTAGTTTCTCTCTCTCTCTCTCTCTCTCTCTCTCTCTCACTCTCTCTCTCTCTCCCACTCTCTCTCTCACATCAGTCTCTTCATATTCCCTCGCTCTCTTCCCTCTCTCCATATCTCTAACTATATTCTGTGTATTGCTTTTGATCCAATCGATGCTGAATTCCCATCCACTGGGCTTTTATTTTGCATCGAAAAATCTTTTCTTCCCGTTGTTGACAATTAAATTTTGCGTTTCCGTTATGATGTCGCAATTCTATTCACATTCGATAAATATTTTCTATTTTGATATCAAGAATTGCAATGCCTGCCATGGGGCGTTATTTCGCAGGAAGATTACCTACTTCTGTCATTTAATGTCGCATTGTCATTGACTTTGTATCCGATGTTCGCAGGTCGATTCGACAAGTTTTTGCTGCAGCAGCGAGAAGATGCAAGGTGAGCCAGATCACCGATATCAAGATTGTAAATTGTACTTTTTCGGTGTAACCAAAATTGGGATAACTATGTTACTAAAATATCCAATCTAAATTATGACTTCAAAATGAATTCATCAATTAATGTAATCAGCCATTATCTATCTAAAATATTCTGCCTCAAAATAGCACTAATTCATTCACCTGCGGTGATGGCAAAAATTTCTAGGGAGTAAAAAATAAAGCCGATTTCGCAGAGTTATTTTAAATCATTTCATTAATTAATAACTAATAATTGGATAAGTGAAAGAAAGATATGACGTCAGGCTTCTTTGGCTGGAATGAATTGATGTCGGAAGTTCCCGCTTGGATAGTAAAGTTGTTCTTCAGCCGGAGGAGAAGCCTAACCCGCAATTGTGTAAGCAACTCAAGAGCCTTGCCATCACATCACTTACTTAATGCCATCACTTAATGGGGTTTGTGTTTCCTCCATTGATTTTTTTTTCGTTTAGGGTAGTTATTGACATTTTCCTTTGCTGTAGGAAATCTCCGAGGACCAACTGGAAACAAAAGGTGAGCTGGGACGTGGACACGGTTGCATCGTTGACAAGGTTAAGGTTTTTTTAAATCAACTAATGGGTTACAAGTTTAAAATATGATTTTTCATTTATTTAGAATGGTTGTAGGTATTTCACAAGCAACGCGGCGTTATCATGGATCGGAAACTTGTCCGCCTAGACGTGAAGCAATCCGTGAGGCAGCAAATTATCAGAGGTGTGAAATGTTTTGAGCATTTTATTGGTAAAGGTTTTTGAATAATTTTTTTAGTATGACGCGTTTCTTTTCCTCAACATATTTTCCATAAAAACAATGTGATGTGCAATTATTTAAGAGCTGTCTGTGTTGCACCGCTGTAACTCTCCCTACATCGTCGGATTCTACGGGGCCTTCACGCATAATAACAAGGACATATCCATCTGCATGGAGTACATAGAAGTCTCGACATTGTTCTCAAGAAGGTCCAATGTTTGCAAGAAGAGTTCATCGGTCCACTCGCTGTCGCTGTTGTGAGAGGATTGACTTATCTCAAGGAAGGTATCAAGATCCTTCGCCGAGGTTTCCTTTTCTTCTTCATTTAAAAAATTTCTTACTTTTGATCTATGGTAAGATTTACAACAATTTTG
>CALZFC010000019.1:3620000-3647500 GCA_945643635.1 Allodiplogaster sudhausi
CGTAGACACCAATATGTGCAAAAGACGGGCAAACTTCACCGCATAATGAAACTCGAGATTGAATTGGATATAAAAATAATGAAAAGTTCAAGAAGTAAGCGCAGATGCGTGCGAAAAGTAGAAAACAAGGGTAGAATGAAGGAAGACAAGAAAATCGCAAGGAAATAATTGGTTATCTTCACCCATTCACCGTCATTCACCTGAAACTTAGTTCACCTTCCGCATTTCCCCTTTCTCTCGCTCCCTTTCTCTCTCCATCCATTGTCTTTTTCATTTCGCTTTAAATACATTTTCTATCTCTCTTTTCTCTCCACATTCTTTTTAAGGATTTCTCTCTCTCTCTCTCTCTCATTCTCTTTCTTATTTTTTGTCCAATTCTATACTTTCCTTCTTCCCCCTTCCTTCTCCTCTCTGTCCCTCTCTCTCTCTCCATCTCTCTCCTCTCTATCTACTTCTCTCTGCTTCTATCTCTCTCATTCGTTTCCCCTTTTTTGTTCAGTTCTTTATTTTCCTTCATCCCCATTCCTGCTTTACCATCATCCGCTCTCTCTCTCTCTCTCTCTCTCTCTCTCTCCCTCTCTCCTTCTCTCTCTCTCTCTCTCTCTCTCTTTCTCTCTATCTCTCTCACTCTCTCCCTCTCCATTTTTCTCCCTCTCATTCTCTATCCCATTAGTTGTCCAATTCTATACTTTCCTTTCTCCCCGTTCCTTCTCCTCACTCTCCTCACTCTCTCCGCGCTGCTCTCTCTCTCTCTCTCTCTCTCTCTCTCTCTCTCTTTCTCTCACTCTAACTCTTTCACTCTGCCTCTCCATCTTTATCTTCTCAATCGCTTTCCCTCTCATCCTAACTCGTAATCTCTCGTCTCATATGCGTATAAATGGAGTGAAAGCATCTCTCAGCCGACCATTCTCCATACATCTCCCCTGAGGGAAATACGCTCAACGTCAACGGATAGGCTATTGCTTTCTTGTTCGTTTTATTTCTTTAAACTTTTAATAGTATGAATGTACATAAATACCCTTGCAACGTCATTTGTACTTAAAACAAATGGCGGCTTCTGTTGGATCTCGACAGCCGTCTGGAAAAGTCTTGAATTAATGGCGATCATTGTTATGAGAATTCCCAGAGGATGCCGTCTGCGTATAGACGATAATGTATTTGGAATCCAGTGGAGAGCTTTCGTGAATTCGAATAACTTTTTCCTTGTTATAGCAACGTGGACTCGTTCATCCCTTGGGAGCCAAGTATTATTCAGGCATGTGAAGGAGTGAACCCGTCTGAGAACTTATTCTTGCAGTCATTATACCCTTAATGTTGATGTCGAGTTGTAGTGGAATGTGTCTAATTAGATAGTTTAAGCGAGTAAGATAACTTTTAAAGAAATTTTAAAAGTTACACATATGTATGTAAGTAATGTAAAAGTCAAAAGTGAGAGAGATATTTTCCTCCAGAATGACTGAGTGGCATTCGTGCCTCATGTACTCGATTGGCATCTTGTCGTGCCTGCTGAACGTGCTCTTCCTGTGGCTGCTGCACCGCGTCTCCTCCCACCTCCTCTCCGGCTACAAGTACGTCCTCGCCGTCGCAGCAGTCGTCGACTGCCTCTTCGCCGGATCCTTCTCCTTCCTCGCGCCCGTCAGTCGCTCTGGCTTTTATTATTATCTTAACTCCAGTGATTGGGAAATCAATTAATCGTAAATTATTTAGCAAAATAATTTTTAAAATCACGAATCAATCACAAATAAATGTTTAAAAAAAACGTTATGCCTATCTCTTTCCTTGTCTTGATGACCACTCGCTAACACCTTTCAAGAACGCAATCCACAACGATTTAACAGTATTCCATATGTACGAGCCTAATGCAAAATGAGGAAATGATCAATTGAAAGTAAATGAATAAGTGATAGACGGAAAGGAAAAAAAGGATGCTGTACTCAGAAGATCTACGCGGGCGGCGGGCTCGTGCTGGTTGCCGCGACTTCGTCATTCGTCTCGCCCGACTCTCTGGCCGCCGACGTCGCCGTCTTCTCCTACAACTTCTCGTACATGGCCGATCTCGTCCTCGTCGCTGCTGGCTTTCTCTTTCGCTACGCAAAGATCACCAAGTCAGAGTAATTATTACGAGAATCGTAGAATACAGTACGAAGCGGAAATAATTGTCCTTTAAAGATAATAAAATATGCTGTACAAACGCTGCATTCAGTTGGCGACAGCAGAACAGACACTGGGAAAAGCCGCTCTTCGCTGTTCTTCTGCTTCTTGGCGTCGCCGTTCCGGTCGTCTTCGCCTTCTGCATCATGACCGTGATGAGGATGACGCCCGAGTCGAAGAGGAGGGCGGACGCGCTCTTCCCAGTGCACACCACGAGCAGACATGTCATCGCTGTCGACTTTGACAATCAAAATGTAACTCGCATTCTAACAATAATAAAAAAACAATCATAATCAAACAAAACATAGCATTCTAACAAATAAGATGAAAATATAATATTCTTTTCTTCTTATCTTATTTACTATAATTTTATTTATAAGCCAGTTCAAGCTATAATTTCTGAGGAAATACATTTAATCGATAATAGTTCCTCTCATGTCAGTTCTCAACGCAGCTGCGCACAGCCGTGGGCTGCGTGCTGGAGCTGCTGCTGCTGTGTGTGATGGCCGCGTGCGGCTGCCGCATCCTCTTGCTCCTCAAGCGACGCGTCATGACAAGCAAGGCGCGCGGCGGCCATCGGCGCATGCTCCTCATGCTCACGCTACAGGTTGGACACGGTAGCACCGAAATCATTTATTAATTTTAATTTACAAAAACAAAATTAAATATACAAAGTATGGACTTTATTTTAATTAATTAATTAAACATTTTTTTCCTATTTCCCGGCTCTGAGCCCAGTGCTGCTGACGTTCGTGCCGTACACGGTGACACTGTCGCCGCGGTGCTCATGGCTCGTGCCGGCCGTGCCCTTCCTGATCCTCTGCCCGCCCCTCCTCAACCCGGTCATCCTCATCGCCGTGACCAGTGAGTTCCGCTGCTCTCTGCGCAACCTCCTCTCCGTGCTCGTCCAGCCGGACGCTTTGCTCCAGGCAAGTTGCATGCGCCCGAGCACCCTTCGAGTTCTCGCCGGGGAAGCCTTCGTACATAACTCAGCCAATCGCGATTTGATCTTTACACTCAAAATGGTTTTAAAACACGCTAAACTCTGCTCTTTATCATCATTTTAAACAAAATCTTTGAAGGAAAAGAAGGAATCGAACGCCTGACCTCGAAAATGTAAACCGAGACCACAACCCACTGCCCCTTGCTGGCCAAGATGAAATGCCAAAAATCACGTTTGATAAATGTCATTCGTTTCGATATGTAAATTTTATCCATTTTTCAAAAATTCATATATCGCAAGTGCGACGAGTGCAGTTTCAATTTAGGACACATTTTTGAACTACTTTGGAAATTTACCCAGATCGCGATATGCCGGGATATTTTAAGAGGTTTCCCAGTCATGAGGTCAAAATCCGTCTCAAGACAGGAAGGAAGGCTAATTAATTAATGTTTTTAAAAAAATAGATTTTCCATTTTGGAGATCTTTAAAGGAATGGTAGGTCACAACGAAAAGTTACGTAGAAGAGCCTTAGAAGCTCGGTGGGAAAACTGTTTGCTTCTCATGTTAGAAACTGGAATGAATTGAGAGCCCCTCGTCGCCTTGCACAGGGAACCGTGGACCGCAGCGTCCAGTCGCAGTCTTCCGGTGCGTTCTTTGCCAAGGCAGCCGTCACTCAGTCACGCCGTCAAACTTATCCCACGCAGCTGTTCGCTAGTCAAATCGCGCCCACGTTTATCAGCAAACCATCACAACAATCATATTCGTGACTTCCCTCCCCTCTTTACCCTTCTCTTTCCGTATTACGCCTTTCGTATTCAATCCTCGTCTTTTATCCAACATTTGCTGATATCATCTTGATTCTCTCTGCCTTTTTTGCTTTTGTTCTCGAAATACTTCAAGGTTTACTAGATACTGGCGTCGTTTATTAAATACTCGACCACAGTGGTGCATTGATGTACATTTGATTGACCACATGTGCCTTTATTTATTTTATTTATTCACACATCAGCTTAATTATGCGACAGAATTAACATTAAGACATTAACATTTCCCATCTCGAATCCCCTTGGCTGATCATAATCTGAACCTTTTCAAATACCTTGTCAGTTCACGAATAAAATTCATTTACGTTTGGTTAAAGGCCTTTATCTTTAGCACTTTCATAGAGATTTTCGTACTTTTGACATGTGGAACTAACAAAGAAGTAAGCCAAGAATATGTTTATTGAGAGGAGGGAGAAGATGAGGAGATCACTGGCCGACATGGGGAGGGTCATCTCACCGGCCACGGCCGCGGCCTTGAAGGCGTCCTGGGGGTTGACGGCGTCGGCGGGCGCCTCGGCGTACTGGATGACGAGCTTGTCCTCCTTGGGCGGGCCGGCCAGGCGGGTGATCTCGAGGGGAGAAGCCGCGCCCGGCTCAACGAAGCCGAACACCGGCTTCAGGCGGTACTCGTTGTTGTTCGACGACTTGACCTGCAAGGAAATATTCGAAGAGAAATTGAAGAGAGAGTGGGACAGAGCGATTGAAGACAACGAGGCAAGGAGGGAGGGCAGGAGAGAGAAAGAGAGAGAGAGAGAGAGAGAGAGAGAGAGAGAGAGAAGAGATAGGAGAGATTGAGAGAAAGAGAGATGGAAATGGAGATAGGATGGGAGGGGAAGGGGAGGGGAGAGGAAAACCTTGTAGACTAGACGAGCAGCACCGCCGTTGGCGAGCTGATGGATGGAAGCACCGCCCGCGGCGGGAAGCTGAGCAGCCGGAGGGTCGATAGTCAGAGCAGACATTGCAGAGAGAGTGGAGATGGCAGAGAAGCAGAGAGAGACGAGAGAATCTGATGGAAAGCATCGAGTTGAGCCCTTTTATACGGCCCCGGAGCATTAAAAATTTGCATTTCTTTACAAATTCGTACTTTAAAGTGCAAAAATCTTGCTTTTTTTATGTTAATATGAACAAAAATCAGTAATTGGCACGCTCAAAAGTGTACTTTATCTTTCTTTGGTCAATTTATTCATGATTATTCAAATTTGAAGAATTTTTTAATTAACCCATCAAATTTGGTTTTAAATGCGCAGTTATTTTAAATAATCAGAAATTTTCATTCATTTGTCATATATAGATTTGTGTCACTTTCACAGTGACCAATCTACTTTAGAGTACGGAAATCTCGCTTTCTTATGCTAATATAAAAAAATAATCACTAATTTTGCACACTCAAAGCTGTTCTTTATCTTTCTTTCGTCAATTAGTTCATTTTAATCCTAATTAGACGAGTTCTTCTAAATTAGTCCAATACATATGCTTTTAAATACTCAGTCAATTTAAATATGCACAATTTTAATATGTAGATTTACATCATTTTCACAGTGACTAATCTATTATAGCTGGTTGGCTCATGCATCTGCTAATTGAGATGTTCAGCCAGGACGCCAGAGATCACAAAATACTCTTTTTTCATTGTTTTTAATGACCTGTAATAAAAATTTTCATAACGGAATTCGGAATTTCAGTTGAATCTATCCCAGATTGAATATTGGATTCTTTGAGGTTTTGGAGTGCCTTGCAGTGACATTGCTTAAGCATGCAGTGGATCGTTGACAGTTGTTAGCTGCCAAACCATCTGATAATCAATGTCATCTCGTATTGAATTTCCCGCATTTCCTCCCTGTGTCGAAATCCTCGGGCTTCCAAATGTTTTTTTTTGGATTTTACAAACTCTTCGAGGATATACTCCTGAGACATTTTTCCTAATTGTTCTCTTTGATTCGCGTTTCTCCTTCTTTATTTTCACACAATTCTGTTGGAGAGGGAGCAGAGACGAACGGGAGAGTGCGAGGGGGTGGAGAGAGTGAGAGAGGAAAGGGAGAGGGCGAGGGAGCGAAGAGGCGGAGAGAGTGAGAGAGGAAAGGGAGAGGGCGTCGGAGCGAAGAGGTCTCACTTCTTGCAGTCTTCACCGCTCTTCTTCGAATTTTCCGTTGCCGTCTGAAAAATTATCATCACTGTCTTATTTGAATATTTTTATCAACTGTTTCTGAGATAAGGCAAAAGCATAAAATAAGTCTGCGATTGTATCAATAATGACATGTTCGTTGTCGACATCGGCGAGGGCAGAGAGCTGCTCGGAGTGGCGAGTGGAGAGGGCGCGGATGTTCTCGCCTCCCTTCTTCTCCTCTCTCTCGCTGTCCTCCGCTTCCTCGCTTTCCTCAACAAGGACAGCATTCTGGAGGGAACATTAAAGTCAACTCTCTCCTTCTAAGGTAATAACCTTCTGTAGCGGTGCAGTCTTGAGCTGCCTCTCTTCCTCCTCCTCGCGAGCGTCGGCTGAGATTACGACGGGAGGAGCCACGGAGGGGGGAGGAGCCGGCTGCGGGTCCTGGAGAAGAGAGATTGTGTGCACCTGAAAGAAAGAGATGAGATGGAACGAGGGAGGGAGGGAGAGGGAAAGAGAAGAGAGAGAGAGAGAGGAGAGAGATGATAAGAAGTTAGAAGGAGAGAACTGTCGTACCGAAACGCGGATGGCATCGACGGCTCTCTCCAGGCGGATCTGCATGGCCTCGATTCGCTCGAGGGCGGCCTCCTGGCGAGCCTGCAAGGAGGAATACCATCTCTCTCTCCCTCGATCTCTCTCCCCTTTTCCTCTCTCTCTCTCTCTCTCTCTCTCTCTCTCTCTCTTTCTATCTCTCTTCTCCCTCCCTAACACTTCTCCTGTCGATCTGCTGCATCCATTCAAGCACGCTCCGTCCACGCTCGCTGCCGTGACGGGACGGCGACTGCAATCTACATTTTGTTGAGAAGCTCTTACACAGGAGAATAGGTTCCTTTAACGAGCCATGATAAGACAATTCACATCCTCATCCAATTTTCTCAGTGCCTCCAACAACACTCTCCTACGGTTACTATTTTTTTATTGCCGCCTTTTCTCGTCTGACTGCTCCGGTCCCAAATTTCCACTCGTTTCTTCCTTTTTTTTCTTCAGTGAAAGTCATTCTCGCGGACTGACAGAGGCTGCACGCTGATTCTTCGGAGACTTCTCCGACTTCTCCGCTTCTTCCTGTGGGTTCTTGCTCATGATGAAACCTGCAAGAAATCTCTTCCGGAATAGTCGATTTATAAAAAAGAAAGTGGAAAATTGACGTTAGCTGGAGAGCTGTCGATGAAGCCGGCCGCGTTGCGGATGAGAAGCCAGGTTAAATGACTTCATTTTTTTCTGGACATTCGGCTGATACTTTTGAACTCCCTCAAGTCACGTCCGCTAAAGTTCATAACTCTTGCACCACTGACGCACTTGCAAGTACAACATAAGCACATGCAGAGTTCAATTAGTCAATGAGTGATCGCAGGGTTGGCTGTAATCATCAAAGGGTACGTTTTGTGCACTTCGCAAGTACATTCGAGTTGTAAGGAAGGCAGATAGCGGATAAAGCTGGTTCCATTATAAGAGTATTCATATCACATTTCATTACGCATACTCAGTGCTTCCGTTGTTTGTCATTAGCCCGTACTTCATGGAGACTATATATCGAAAGCCTCAAGGCTTCTAACCTGATGAATTTCGCAAGACGACAACCATAACCTAATGATGAAATGTTGTATAAACTGGGATTTCATAATAGGGTTTTGTAGAGAAGATTCTATACAAGAAGAAAAATGACAAGTGTGAACAGGAAATTGCGGAGGAGGAATACATTGAAGAAGAAGCACCCCCATAACCCTTTGACCCTTCTCTTTCCCTCTTGCTCCTTTCTTTCTCTCTACTTCAATATTCTATACGTCAACTTGTTGTTTTCCAAGTGAGCAGCCATTGTAGCCTACGTTCGATGCATTCATTTATTCTTCGTTGAGTATGAGTATTCATGCATGACAACAAGCGAAAGTATACTACATTATGTGCATTTTTTTACATTGCAGTTAAAGTTGGTCAATATGCAAAAGACATCGGCTGGACAGTAACTCTGCCTCAGGCGGACTCGCTCATAAGATGAGTCGTGTTTTCGCCCGTGTGCATTTGAGACGTCAAACGGCGTAGTCACGGACCATCACGCACACATCGCACATAAAACCAGAGAGAGAGAGAGAGAGAGAGAGAGAGAGGGAGGGGAGGAAGAGAGAGAACGAAGTAGAGGAGGAGCCTGGGGGGAGAAAGAGACAGAGAATGAGGGAGAAAGAGAGAGAAAGAGGATAGATAGAGAGAGAGAGAGAGAGAGAGAGAGAGAGAGAGAGTGAAAGAAAAGAGTGCTAACCAGCAAGCCTTCTTCAGTCATCTCAGATGGTACAGCAGAAACGCAGAAAGCATAAATAAGAAAGAGAGCACAAGGAGAAGATCGAAATGAAGGCAATATTCCTTCTTTAGGTATTCTCGGGTAATCTTTACAACAAAAAAAAACATTCCATTGAATCTGCCTCGAGATAAAACCTAGAACGAAATAACCCATAAGTACTTATGATAGACCCAAATGCGATGCTACAGAGATGTATGTACATACATTCCTCTGGAGATAAGCACATCTGCACTTTGACTTTGATGGTGTTAGTGGACGCACACTTCACAATTACGTACGCAGCTAATGAAGGAGGCATCTCTGTAATCTTGATCCTCTTGACCTGGCTAGATTCGCCTTTTTTGTCTTCCCTTGAATCTGGAGTCGCATTAACGGAATCAGTGGAGATTCTTGATTCTGACTTGATGTGTGTGAATATCAGTTTGGCCATCGGAGAAGGGCTGCCTCCCTCTTCTGCTTCTTCTTTTTTAAGCCAGTTGTTTGATCGAAAAGCCCGAATTGGAGTGTGGGTGTGTAACGCGATGTATTAAGATGGCAAGAAGGCGAAGTTGGAGGAGAAAGAGAGAGAGAGAGAGAGAGAGAGAGAAAGAGAGAGAGAGAGAGAAAGAGAGAGAGAGGTAGAGCGAGTGAAAATAGGGAGAGGGAGAGACCTAAAGGGAGAGGGGAAAAGCGAGAGTGAGATTGAAAGAGGAGGAGAGAGAACAGAGTGATGTAGAGAGACAGAGAAGAAAGAGTGATAGAAAGAGAGAGAGAGAGAGAGAGAGAGAGAGAGAGAGAGAAGGAGGCTTCACCTAAATGGGAACTCCTAAAGAGGTCGGAAGCATCGAGTTCGCTTGCTGTTAGCTGCACCACACACGACAGGGGACTTGGAATGGGAGGGGGCCATCAGAAGGTGGAAGGTGCAGGAGAGAGGTTATCAGAATGGGAGAGAGGGTGAGTAAGAGAGGGAGAGAGAGAGGGTGAGAAGTAGAGAGAGAGAGAGAGAGAGAGAGAGAGAGAGAGAGATGAGGAGAGATATAGAGGGAGACGGAGAAGAGACTCCAAGATGTAAAGATTAAGTGAGAGAAAAAAGTAGAGAGATTCGGTTGGAATAGTGCTACGTAGAGGAAGATCTCTCCAAAGTGGATGGCATAGGAAGGTGTGAGGAGGGGGGAGAGGAGGAGACTCTGGCGGCCTAATCGAGATGTCGGAGGAGACTCGGCAGTCGAGATGGGGATGCCAAGGGAAGAGGAGCACAAATCGAGCAGAGAGGGAGAGAGAGAGAGAAAGAAAGAGGGAAAGAAAGAGAGAGAGAAAGAGAGTAAGAGAGAGAGAGAAAAAGAGAGATGAAGCTGCTGCCAGCTCCAGAATTTGAGATGAACACACAAGGTGAGAAGTGGAAGGATGCAGGAATTAGAAAAAAAATACTGGAAGGCGAAGCGGCGTCTCTGTGAGGCTGCTTGGCCTCTTCAGCACCTTGTGATCTGCTTCAGAAAATAAAGTTTCCATCCGTCAGTTTTGAAAAAGCCGAAATTTTTTTTACGCCAATTTTCATTATGTAATGCACAATTGATGTATGTTTATATTTAATAACGAATTGTCCTCAAATCGTCTATTCCTGTGGTATTAAACATATTCAAACATCCAAATGAATCTCTATGTGTTTCTACACGTATTACTCTTTATCCACAATCCAAACGTAATCCATGTATCTTTTAGATATGTATTTATGTTATGTACGTTCGAGATAGCATACGCAAAAATTGAAGAATTCCTCGCCTTCTTCTCTCTCTCTCTCTCTCTCTCTCTCTCTTTCTGTTTTCTTCGCTTCTTCTTTTTCATTCCCAATGCTTTTAAGCTCAAAGAACACACATCGCAGTTCGTCCGCTAATGTGACATAGTCATCCATCTATTGATTGACTTGTTAATGAAGCATATTTTCGCTTCGATTTCTAGGTCGAATTTTACATTCCACGATCCACACATTTGTGCTTAACTCTTGGTGATAAGTGCGGCTTGAATCACAATTATTAATGACGTATTTGAATCCTTATTTCGAGAAATCCCGAGCAGTGCTGCCCGTTTGAAGAACTCGCCAGTTCTATCTTCAATGTGCCCTGAACGAGAGTGCAGAGGCATCTCCTGCAGAAGCGTCGGGGGAACGCCGTAAATTTTATCGAAGGGAACAACGGTGAGCCAAATATTTTGGTGCGTATAATGGTTAGCCTGATATCGATCGATATGGAACCTGATAAGAGCCAAACATAAAGTAACATCTTCTTGCAGAGACGTCAAGAGCAGATTCGAGGAGCTCTACTTCTAACGTTTTTTTGCATTCTCAACGCCGTGAGAGGAATCGAGTTCATATCGATTGAAATCGAGCCATATCAGATATTGAAGAAACGCACTAAAAGTATGCGACGCCGTCCCGGTCGATGGCGGCACTCTCTGCTGCTGCTTCTGCTTGGCGTTGCTTGGTGCGCGTCAAGCAACGACGGCGCTGACCACGCGCGGCTACTGAATGCGCCAGAAGAACACGCCCGGACACCGTCGTCGTTGAATTCATCGACGGAACGCGACCGGAGAAGCCTGGTTGCAGCGGCTGCGGTCGAGTGCGCGGCACGAAGTAAGCAGAGCAGTTACAATCGACATCTGGGTGGACAGCTCCATTCTGGGGATGAGCTGGATCTCAGCTTTATCTTTTCTCTCTTCCATATCCCTCTGTCTTTATCTTCCCCTACCTTTTACCTCTTTATCTCTCTATCCTTATCTCCCGTATCTCTCTCTCTCTCTGTGAGTTTTCTGTCCTAAATACCATAAACAATAAATACATAATGTTGTTTTACAAAGGAAAAGAAAGCCCGCCCCTTGCGCAGGCTCGGCAGCTCGCAACCTGACAGTGTCTCAATTCCCGTCGGATCTATTCAGCCGCGAGCAGCGCCAGAAGGGCGCCGTGCTCCTCCACCTCGCCGGGCTCGTCTACATGTTCGTGGCTCTCGCCATCGTCTGCGACGAGTTCTTCGTGCCCGCCCTCGGCGTCCTCACTGAGAAGGTGGCCGTCATTTTAGCCTCTACATGAGGAGAAATTTCGTTTTTTTTTCCACTAACCTTTTTTTAATCAGCGTTCTTGATGTTCGCTTTTTTTTTTACAATTAGGCCATCTGCTCAAAAACCGTTGAAAGCAACGGAATGATGAGAATGAGCTCAGACAACGGATTGATCGAATTTATCTCTCACTTCTCATTTCCGTATCTTCATTTCCAGCTGGAGATCTCGGATGACGTGGCGGGCGCGACTTTCATGGCGGCCGGTGGCTCGGCGCCCGAGTTCTTCACGTCGCTCTTCGGCGTCTTCGTCGCGCAGAACAACGTCGGCATCGGCACCATCGTCGGTTAGAAGTTTTTTTATTTATTTATTTAGGTTTATTTTTAAATCGATTCATATATGTACATATTACATATTTTCGGCTAAAAATGTTTCCGCAACTATTCATTTAAAAAATATGCACATACATATATTTTCTGAAGAAAGCGTGTGTCTTCCATGTTATCTGAATCTATATACATATGTCGTTGTGATGTGATGAATGCCCAAGCATCTTTGTATCACAGATACATTTTTGTCACAAATCCTGATTGAGCTTCTTCCCGTCTTGTTTGACTTCCATCTCCCTTTTGCCTGCCTTACTCTAACCGTGCTCTTGATCTATTCTCTCTCTCTCTCTCTCTCTCTCTCTCTCTCTCTCTCTCTCTTCTTTCATTCTCTCTTTTTCTTTCTTCTTTCTTTCTCTCTCTATGTCACTCTCTATCTCTCTCTCTCTCTTTCTCTCTCTCTCCTCTTCCTCCTCTTGCAGGCAGTGCCACGTTCAACATCCTGTGCGTGTTGGCCTTCTGCACGCTCTTCTCGCGGCAAGTGCTTCAGCTTACGTGGTGGCCGCTTTTCAGGTAGATCTTGGAAACAGCGGGAAAGAGAGAGTGAGAGAAAGAGTGAGAGAGGGAGAGAGAGAGACAGAGGCAGAGACTGTGAGAGAGGAGAGAGAGAGAGGAGAGAGCTAGGATAGAAAGCGAGAGAGATAGAGAGAAAGAGAGAGAGAGAGAGAGAGAGAGAGAGGAAGAGGGAGAGGGAGATGGAGATACTTCTCGACCCCCCCCCCCCCTGCCTCATCTTCATGATACCTTCTCATTTCGAGTGCGTACACTTCATGTTCGCATGCCGTTGGCCATAACAAATGTGGCCAATCGATAAATCCAGAGGGGGGGGGGAGATATTTTCCGCGAAGGAGTAATTTTATAACAGGGCAACAAAGAATTATTAGGCAAAATTTGGAGACATAAAATGACCTGTAACCCAGTGAATTATTTTAAAGGCGAGAAATCGATAAAAATTAGCAAGATTACAGACAGAGAGGTGTGGGTGTTTAACTTTCTGCGTAAGCGAATTCACGAGAAGGAAAGAGAGAGAGAGAAAGAAGGAGATACCCATACACAAGAGGATACCGAGAGATGAAGAGAGAGTGAGAGAGAGTGTTAAAAGACAGAGTGTACGATGAGGCGAAAGAAGTAAAGATGGACTGATTGTGTGAGAGAGAGAGAGAGAGAGATATTTCTCTATCTAGAACTGAAAGACCACGGGCGGATACATGTCGCACACGTCCCTCTTGCTAATGCGTTCGCCACGTTGAATGTGGGATATGTGTAGAAATCCCAGGAATAGTCAGCCACATAAAATACATATTCCTATCGGGAAGAGTGGCAGCAAAAATTATTATTGGTGAAAAAATATTTAAAAAGCTTGTCTCAATGCCTCATTTTTATATATGTAGATTGTAGCATTGTAATTAAACAATAAATAAAGTTGTTAACCCAAATTGAAGTCGTGAACTGCATAAACTGCTACCTCGTTATGCTCCGAATGAGATTTTGACAAACAAAAAAGAAGATGCTTTAAGAGACATGTTCTTCTACATCTTCGCACTCTTCCTGCTTGTGATATTCTTCGCCGATGAGAAGATTGCGTGGCATGAGGTGAGTCTATAATTGTTTAAACTAATTGAAAGGTGATTTTAAATTTTGCATCTTTTTCGTGTGTGAATGGCTAATATGAATTCCTCTCTCGCTTTCTATTCCAATTCCAATTTTTCTACTCTTCCTTTGCCTCTCCCAGGCTCTCACCATGTTTCTCGTGTACGTGATGTACGCCATCTTCATGAAGTACAACAGCCAGATCGAGCAGGCTGTCAAGTCGCGTCTCTTCTCGCTGCCCGAGATTGCAGAAGAGGTGGTTTCGTATGGATTTAATCAAATATATTCTCTCTAATTATTATGATTTTTACATACATATATGCATGAAAGTCTTCTTAACTTGCCCACATCTCCATCTCAGACAGAGTCTCTGCCTCCTCCTCCTCCGCAGAAGCATCCTCAGGTGCGTTCGAATGCGAATGCGCGTCGGTCCTCGGGTGGCGGAGGCTTCGACTCGGAGAGGCGGAGATCCATTCAGGTTTTTTTTTTCTATTTTAAACTATTTCTATATTTTCTTTAAAAACAAATAATTCCACTAATTATTTTATAAAACTCGAATACATCGCTCAGATCCACGGCGGCAACCAGCAAGTTCGCGGAGGAATTGTCTCCATTGCTATGCATTCAGTGGACGAGGAAGGTGAGGGAGTTTTAGTTTTCCTTCTCATACTTATCGACTGCTTTTCGTTATGTAAATGTTAAAATGAAAGGTCAAGACTTGAAGTAATCCTTCTTCTTCTTCAGACACGCCGAGTTCGCCGACTGGCAACGCGGGAATTCGATTCGTGCAGGTGAGGGAGTCTTAGACTAAAATGCATTGATTTACAGCGATATCAGCCTGGAGAACAATTATCGCGCCAGAAAATTAATTAATATCCGACCAAGCAGAAAGTTACTACAACTCTTGTATGCAATCGTCAAATGGTTGAGCCAATATCTCATGTCTCTCTGAAGGTAAAGCCGAAGTCGACCGCCTCATCGCCCGTTGCCTCGAGTCGTGGTGGCCCGGTTGTCTCCAATGCAACGACCGCCGTGCAGAACGGCGGACACGGAATGGTCGCTCCGGTCGAGAACACCAAGGTAGTCAGTCATCTGAGAGACAGATAAAGGGAGACAGAGAGAGAAGGAGAGAGAGAGAGAGATAGAGAGAACTAGAGAGAACGAGAGAGAGAGAAGGGGAGAAAGAGAGAGAGAGAGAGCGCGCGCAAGAGAAAGAAAGGAAGAGAGAAAGGGAGAGCAGACATAGAAAGACAGCAGAGAAAGAAAGGGAAAGAGAGAAAGTAAGGGAGGGAGAGTAGTGATAAAAGCAAAGATGTATTTATGATGCAAATGAAAATACTGTGACTACTCCTGAAATATCAAGAGGAAAAGCATGATTGTGTAAAAGAATCCGATAGCAAGACGCGTCAGGTGAACGGGCTGAGCGTGGCGGCGCCCGAGCATCTGACACGGCCGGCATCGGCTGCCGGCCACGCCACTCGCACCGCGCAGTCAAACGGCCACGGAAACGGCGGCGAGCAGACGAAACTTGCGAGGGTTCGCTTCTTTCAAACACGCAATTTTATGATTAATTAATTACATCAATGTTTAGATTAATAAGTAAAAAGTCTTCTGTTGTTAGTCTCGAAAAGAGAACAGAGACTTTAATCCTTGACGAATCTGATCTACACAACGACCTTAAAGACCTTAACCTTAACGACCGTAGCCTTAACGACCTTAGCCTTAACGACCTTAGCCTTAATAACCTTAGCATTAACCTAATCCCTGTAGACGCTCTCGATTGGCTCTGCCTCCTCGAGCGACGAGAAACCGCTCGACATGTCGTGGCCCGAGACGAATCAGAGAAGAGTCATCTTCTTGCTGCTCGCGCCCATTCTCTACCCGCTTTATATCACGCTGCCAGATACGAGGAGACCGGTTGGAGAGAGAGAGAGAGAGAGAGAGAGAGAGAGAGAGAGTGTGAGATAGATAGAGAGAGATAGAGAGAGAGAGGGAGGGAGAGACAGAGACAGAAATTGAGGGGGAGGAGAGAGAGAGAGAGACAGATAGAAAAGAATTGAGAGGGAGAGAAAGGAATTGACTTGGAGAGTCAGTGAGTTGGAATGAAAAAGAGATGGAATGACAGAAATAGAAAAGGAAGTAATGACGGAAGTTCTCTCTAGGAGAAGCGTCGCTACTTCCCAGTGACTTTCATCGGTTCGATCCTCTGGATCGCCTTCTTCTCCTATCTCATGGTGTGGTGGGCCAACACCATCGGAGACACCTTCGGCGTGCCGACCGAGGCAAGAAGCAGCTCTACTTTTAATATGCCGTCTGAAAAGCAAATTATTAGAATAATTAATTAACTAACTTCGAATTTTCTTCGCGCCTCTAATATTACTTTGTTTAATTCGTTACAATGTTCTACATTCCATTCTATGTCTACATTAAGGTCATGGGACTCACGGTCCTCGCCGCCGGCACCAGCATTCCCGATCTTATCACAAGGTTATCAGCATGTACATGCCTTTGATAGAGCCTGAGGATAGTTGCGACACTAGAGCTCCTAAAAAATTAAATAAAAAGTTTCCAAGGGCAATGATGGTTTCTTTCTTCATTTCACCGGATCCCATTCTCGTTCTCTGTTTCTCTCCATTTCTCTCAATTTCTTCTACCTCTCTTTCTCTCTCTTTCTCTCTATTCATCTCTCTCGATCTCCTTCCCTATTTCTCTCCCTTTTCCTCTTCTAAATCCCTTCCTATACCCATTTCTGTCTCATTATTTCTCTGTTCCTCCGTTCCTCTGTCCCTTCCCTCTCTCTTTCTCTCTCTCTCTTTCTCTCTGTCTTTCTCTCTTTCTCTACCTTTGTCTCTATCTCTTCTAACTCTCTCTTTCAATTCCCTTTCTCTCTCACTCTTTCTCTCTTTCTCTTCCTACTCCACATCTCTTTCAGTGTGATCGTAGCTCGAAAGGGTCTCGGCGACATGGCCGTCTCCAGCTCGATCGGCAGCAATCTCTTCGACATTTGCATTGGGTATATTATATTTTCATTCAGAGCATTTCGTAGAAACTGTCAAAG
This sequence comes from Allodiplogaster sudhausi, assembly GCA_945643635.1. Lineage (NCBI taxonomy): Eukaryota > Metazoa > Nematoda > Chromadorea > Rhabditida > Diplogasteridae > Allodiplogaster > Allodiplogaster sudhausi. The sequence goes on from CALZFC010000019.1 coordinate 3,636,428, forward strand.
TTACGCCTGGTATAACATTGAAGGAAGCCTATAATAGTTACAAATAGCCATTCCAATCTTTGTCAGTCTTCCCGTGCCGTGGCTGATGTACTTCACTGGCCGAGCCATCGCTATGCCACTCAAAGCGCTGCCCACCGTCTCCGTCGTTTCGAATGGACTCATTTGCTCGGTGAGATCTCTCACTCTCTATGACCCTCTCTCTCTCTCTCTCTCTCTCTCTCTCTTTCTCTCTCTCCTCTCTCTCTCTCTCCTCTCTCTCTCTTTCTTTCTTCTTTCTTTCTCTCTCTCTCTCTTTCTTCTTTCACTCTCTCCCTCTCCCCTCCAGGTCGGCCTTCTCTTCCTGATGCTTCTCGTCCTTGTCTCCGTCATCGCCGCTTCAAAGTGGCGCATGGACAAGGTTCACTTTGCCCCTTCAATTTTGTAATGGAAAGTAAAAATGGTATTTCAAGGCTTCAGTCATTCAATAACAGTACTTATTAAATAAATAATTTAAAATTAGTAATTTTGGGATGAGAAGAAGAAGCGATGCTTGAATTACTCCTCTTGACTTTTCTCTTTTCCTTGCCAGTTCTTCGGACTCGTGATGATGGTGTCGTACGCGCTCTTCTGCGTCTTCTCCATTCTGCTCGAGACGCGCCACGTCAGCTGCCCGCTCAAGATCGTCTCCGACGACTTTTGCTGATTACTGTTAATTTATTTACTTTAAAAAAAATCTAATTAGGAGCCAAAAAACTCGATCTTAATTTCCCTGTCACAAGGGCGATATTCCTTTTGAATGTCATGCTCGTATAAACTCTTACAAAATGAAGCTTTCAGGGCGCTGCTTCCACAAGAAGATCAACAAACGGCAGCAAACCACTTTGCAAACGGGATCATGTCTAATTGTGTGTGTGCTATGAGTTTTTTTTCATTTCGTCAAATCTTCTTTTTTTGCCTGCTTTATTTTTTCTTGCTTTCATGTTGCGTAAACGAATTAAAAGATGAAAAAATACAGTTCGATCAACCTCGCTGAGACCACTCATGTGTAGTAGACTACCGTTACAAGCTCTACCGGTTATTCCGTCTATCCTTCATTCTAATCATTTAGCCTCTAGACAATTTGTATCTGAAAACTAGTGCTCATTTATATCACCGTCAATATTTATATGATGTATTTCGTTTAATTGGAACGTGCTACAACAACGGAATATTTTTATATCTTAGGATTATTTACTTTTACTTTACATAAGTAGTGAATGACAGCTATTTCTGCTTTTTAATCTGCTAAAATATTTTCTGTTGGTGCTATGTATTTTGTAGTGCTTAAGCTTCTCAACTATCTAATTGTAATCGGATTTATGGTTAGATGGTTTTGATAAACGAATTTGAACCCTTGACAAGCTTGAAATGGCTCAACGTTTCTGCGCATCTGGACGCGGCCCTCTTATTCACTCTTTTATATGTGATCATTTCTTCTTTCCCTAACCCGCACCATTTACCTCGCAGACATGGTGCACCTTCCTTGATTTCCCTGTTTCTTTTCTCCCCCTTCATGTCGTTAAAAATGTGGAAAACTGACGAAATGATGCATTTTCGACATTTATCAGAGTTATAAAACAAAGAAGTCTCGAACCTATATTCTCTAATACAATAAAAATTTAAATAAAAAGTAAATCAATAAACAGATCCTTTTAATACATACGTAGATCCAATCCAACAAATAAGTGCACAAAAACTTCTCTCCAGAGTCTTCTCTCTCGGGTTGCTCTCATTCCTTCTTCAGTGCGGTCCTGAAAAAATAACGATACTTCACATTAAGTTATTTAATGGTGCTAATCATCAATATGAAAAAAGGTAATAAAAAAAGGTTTTAAAAAAGATCTAAAAGTCACGTACGAATCATTCTGTCCACTCTTGGAGAGGACGATGAAGGGAGCTTGTAGTTGCTCCTGCTTCTTCAGTTGCTTGTTCAGCGTTCCGAGGGGAGTGTCCCAGCTGTCCATCTTCTTCATCAGTTCCTGAAAGAAAATGATTTAGTAACATATAAAAGTATAGATTTAAAATATGAGAGAGGACGATGGAATTGAAAAGAGAGAGAGAGAGAGAGAGAGAGAGAGATGGAAAGAGAAGAAAGGGATAAGAGGGAATCGAAGGAGAGACAGAGAGTAAAAGAAAGAGAAACAAGTGGGAGTTACAGAGTGATGTGCATGTGCAAAGAAGGGAAAGGTTAAAGGAGTACGTAATTATACCGTAATCTAATTTATTTTCATCAAATATGAGCTCCTGTAGACAATCACAAATCTAACAGCTTTTCATGCTAACCTTCTTTTCAATACGCCGAATCCGTTTCTCCACCTGCTTCTTTCCGGGCTTCTTGCCGTGGAACCTGAACGAACAACTTTTTATCTACGCCAATTTTTTTCGGTTTTCCACAGCACATGTAGAACCTAACAAGACATTCATTTATACTTTCCTATGACTACAGTTTAAATCCCAAGAACGTGAAAAGAGAAAACCATGAAATAAGAAGAATAACACTGACTTCCAACTGAGCACTCGGAATGCTTCTTTGGGCTCCATTGGACGGCCCTTCTCATCGACGTAGTCAAGGATAATCTAGGAATTGGCGGGAATTTGAAGTTATACATTAGGAATTAAATATCTTTGCCTACAAAAAAAACCAATATGAAAAAAAGTGTAAAGCTTATTGATCTCAAACAGATTCCCCTAACTGTACGCGTCCTTTTTTTTATTCTACATTTTTTTTAAAGATTCATCAGGTATGAAAAACGCAATATCCGTAATCACTCAATCATTAAGAGAATAAAAAAGAAAAGAGCTCTCATGAAAACCAGGCCAAATGCAATGTTAGAGAAGTGGAAATTTCTTAATTCTCTCGTTAGTCCCCATTAAAAAGCACACTCTATGCGCTCATATTCCTTATTGCTCTCTGCGTCTCTGCCTTCCTCCCTCTCCACGCTCACCTCAGGACAGTACTCCTTTTTCTCGTTGAAGTTGCGTGTTGGTCCAGTGCCAGTTGTGCCCATCCTTTCGAGCTTCTTCGTGTATTTCTCTTCGATATCCCTGAAAGGATTCATATTTGTAGGTTAAGAACAATGATTCACTCTTTTTCTATTGCAGCCAAATAAAAAAAAACCCCATCTTCCATTCTGAATTCTCTGAAACAATAATTTTCTCCATATACCGTATAACACAGACCTTGCCTTCGTAATAGCAAGAATATGACGTAAATATCAATTTTTCATATAAATCGCAATTGACGAATTTTTAAATTCAAGCAAGAGTATGAATTCCTAATAACTGACATCTTATCACTCGCGATTTGTGTCTTGTTCCTGTTCTCGAGATGCTTGAGTGACTGCCCGTGGCGTCTCTTCGCATTCGGGTCCGCGAGGTATCCCTTCTGCGCCGCCAGCTTCAGCATGGCGCCGACGCCCTGTGCGAGTAGTACAATATTTATGCGAGTAGTTCAGAATATGCTTATTAATCTATATTTTTTAATTTACTCTATTTTTCTTATATAGATAGTCATCAGATTTAAACATTAAAAAACAACTTTCACAAAATCCCCAACCTTAGTGACATCAGCCTCGTCTCCAAGCACATTCTGGAAGTCTTCGTCGCTGTCTTCATCGCTATCTTCTTCTTCCTGCAAGGAAAAAGAGAAGATGAAGGAAGGAAGACAAAGATGGAGAGATCACAGTGAGAAATTCCACGAGAATCTCTTACAGAACAGGCAGCGAGAGTATGTATCACCAATGTGAGAGAACACATCCAAAATCTTTAGTATCCATCGAAGGATCTTTCCAACGATCTAAGTTCCCCTACTTTCCTGACAAACAGCCTTGATTTATCAACTACAGTATGACTCTGTCCTTCCGTACCTTGAGTGCCCTCTCGACCTCCTCCATCTCCCTCTCATCGTCGCTGTCCACTTTGGTGGCGTCTGCCCAGGTGCCCCTGGCGACGGCGGTGCCTGAGGTGCTTGGCCCCGCCTCTCGCTCCCTTCGCCGTCGTTCCTTCTCCGCCTGAAGGCGCTTCCACTTCCTGAAAGGGAGGGGGGGTCATTATAAAGTAGTTCTAGTTAGTTAATTACTAAAAATCACGATGTAACAAATCGCCTTGTGACAGATTTAAAATATAACTGACTGACAACTTTGCCTACGAAGAGAGAGAGAGAGAGAGAGAGAGAGAGAGAGAGAGAGAGAGAGTAAGAAGAGAGAGAGAGAGAGAGAGAGAGAGAGAGAGAGAGAAGTAAGAAGAGAGAGAGAGAAATAGAAAGAGAGAGAGAAGTAAGAGAGAGAGAGAGAGAGAGAGAGAGAGAGATAGAAAGAGAGAGAGAGAGAGAAGTAAAAAGAGAGAGAGAGAGAGAAATAGAAAGAGAGAGAAGTAAGAAGACAGAGAGAGAGAGAGAGAGAGAGAGAGAGAGAGAGATCCAACTTACTGTACACTCTCAAACTCGTCGAGTGTGTCTTCCTTCGTTGTCTTCTTAATCTCCTGTTTCTGTTCGAGACTCGATAGATCAATAGAGTCGAGTCGATTTCCGGCCAGGCCGTACGTCGGCATTTCACCTTAAACAAATCAAATTTATTCTATCAGCCATAAAAAGGAATTGTCATAAGTTTACTCATCCGTAAATATTAAACTCCAATTAACTGATTACTTTTCTAATTCGAACAAGATTCTATCGATGAGTAATCATTCACGTAATCATCACAGATCGGAATAGATCAAAAAGGGAACACCACTGACTTTCTGTTCCATATCCATTCCCACTAAACATTAACTGTAATGCACAGCTCACAGCTTAGAATGCACCGTTTCTTCATACCATATGTCATCTTTTAAGAGTCCAATTTCTTACAATAAGTTCGTATATTCTCTCGGTACAGTATCCAAGTGCGTATGAAACTGTCTTGCTTACCAATGTTCCTACAGTACTCCATGGTAGCATCGATGCAGACCTTGCGGTCATCTTCGTCTTCCTCCATCGCCGCAATCTCTTCTCCCTCCTCGTCCACCTCCTTCTTCACTTCGCCTCCTCCGTACTCGGATGCCAGTTCGTACACCTGGCAAAGAGCTCATTCAAAAGGTATACAGTAGTTTCACATCAATAAGATCATGATATTACAAAAGCGACGGGCAAAAAAAAACCTTTTTCTTCTTCTACGTATTCATAATTCATCTTCCCAAATTTGTCAATGTTTTATTGTGAATAAGCAAACACTGACTTACAACTACAGAACCAATGGAAATAGCAATGTGCTTGGTGATTTCGCTCACCATAAAGCATGACAGGCTCTAAACCCTTTCCCTGACCTTCTTGGCGACGTCCTCCGGATTGGTCTCTGGCTTGACCTGCTTGAAGCGGAGTCTGCGTGCCCTCTCCAACTCGAGTGCCAACTCATCCGTTGCATCGTCATCGATTGCGATGCCCGCCAAGTCTGCCGGGCCGCACATCTCCTCTTCTGAACAGCTTGGTATTCATTATAAGCGCTCACTTCAGTGATTACAATACCTTCAATTTTTCTATAGACATAATTTTCTTGTCATTTATTCATGCATATCTACTCAAACTTCTAATTGTTAATCATCCTTGAATCTTGACAGGATGATTAATCTTCTTTCGCCTCTAATTCCCAATCTTCCTTACCATCACTGTCATCTTCTTCGGCCTGTTCTGCGAGTCTCTTCAGCATGGCGATATTGACTGCGCCTGCAACGAGAATAGTTTAATTACGGTTGAAAACACCTTCTTCAATGAATTCCATATCTTGAAATTACCGTATTCTTGGTTAAATTTTGCCTATTTTCTCGTCCATACCATCACAGGTCAGCTTCATGGTAACCGCTCTTTTGCAAGAGTAATAGATATCTCCACAAACCTCTAGTAGCCCTCTTCCACCCCTTCTTCGTCGTTCCCTCTTCGTCGTTATCATTCAGCTCTCCGTCCTCCTTCGCCTCTTCCTTTGCCTCCTTCCCTTCTTCTTTCTCTCCTTCTACATCCATCTTCTCCTCTTCTCCCTCTGAGCCATGGCGGCGTCTTCTGTAATAGGTAAATCCTTTTTAATTATTAAAAAAAGTAATGCTGTAAGCAGACCCTTGCACGAAAAAAAATTATCTTTATATTATTTTAACTGTATATCACTGCGTGTTATAGTTAGTAAGAGAGAGAGAGTTCATGTTTCTTTCTCTGTCAAGTCCCTCTCTTTTTCCAATCCTAAACACCACATTTCATTTCTCTCCATGTCTTCCACTCTTACCTCGATCCGACGTCCTTCTTCCTGTCCTCGTCCTCGAGGGGCACCAAATCGTCCGCCTTCAGCAGCACCTTCTCAATCTTCTTCCTCGTCTTCCGCTCTCCCTTCGTTTTCTTCGGCTTTCGGAATGAAATCATCTCCTCCTGGAAGAAAAGAGCAATCAATCAATAACCAAGCTCTGAAAGGAAAGCCATTATCGATTTATTTATTTACATCAAAAATTATCAAGTTGGCGGATTTCAAGTTTTCTTACAACCTCAATCGATGATAATTTTCTACGAGGCAAATATTCTTTATTTTTCTCTTTTCTTTGCCTCTTTTATCTCTTCGAAGAATCGATTCTTTTGAAACAAACTACATTTTTTTATTAAGGTACTTAATTTAAATATTACCTGGGTGTAAAAGTCGCTTGCAATCTTGTACTTCTCCTGTTCAAGAGAGATGATCTGCTTGCCGGCCATCTCCAGCTGCTTTCTCATTCGGGTCTCCTCTTCTTCCGCTGTCAAATCAACCTCAAGTCGGAGGATTAAGGCAAGGACGGCGTGGTTGAAGGCGAGAGAAAGGGTGAGAGAGAGACAGAGAGTGAGAGAGAGAAAGAAAAAAACCACTGCTCAGAACGTAAAATGGAAGCGTTTTCTCTAAAGGGGTGGATGCTGTCTACCCTCTTATAAATCCCCCCACCTCTCCACGGTCGTCCAGTCTGAATGTCTCTCGTCGCACTCCTTCCAGTTCTTCGTCGTACTTGGCGAGCATCTGACTCGTCGACACGGGCTGAAGAATATGAGAACATTGAATGAATGAGATAGACTAATTGAGAGAAGATCAGATATTAAGAGAGGGAGGTGAGAAGAAGAAAAGAGGGGAGAAGGCAGAGAGTTGGAGGGGGGAGAGAGAGGGAGAGAGAGAGAGAGGGGAGAGAGAGAGAGGGAGAGAGGGAGAGAGGTTGAACTGTGAGTGAAGTACTTCTCAAACAGACGCAGCAAAATTCGTACTCATGATTCCAAAAACATGCCTCTCCATATTAAACAAAAAAATAAGTATTCCAGAAACAGGATGCGGCAATCACATCTATCAGGTTTCGCTGTTATATTCGATAGACGACAGCCAAAGACCAGCAAAGTTCCAATTCGAAATCCCCGCAGCGGAATCGATGACTTCTTGTTGAGTCCTCTCTCCCTGTTGCTTACCCATAACTACTCAATGACACTTTCATATAGAATTCCTGACATTTCCTTGGCTATCGAATGCTTCATCGTACGGCCTGTAGTGGTCCTTCCTCTTCTTCAGCTCAACATTCCTCTTTGTATTCTCGTCCATCTTTAGATTCGGGTTCACGAGAATTTCGTCGCCGTCCTCCAGTACTCCTTCAATTTGTTTTTCTTATTAATGTAAATAGAATTTTTTAACATCCTGTTTCGATTAAAAGCTATCTACAAAAAAAAATTATATTATATTTGAGGAACATATCAACTATACCAACTACATATCGTTCGAAAAATATACAAAAAAAAATTGCTAGATATCAGCTAACAAGAATTATGACCATTCTCTTCCGAGAAGTAAGACAAGAAGGTTTTCAAGGTTTTTTTTTAAATCCTCCAATCAACATAATCCCATAAAAATACACACCAACATATTTCCCCTCTTTTAAATGCTTTGAAATTATAAGAAGTAATTGACCCTTGTCCTCGAGGACCAGGATAGCATCTTTGTCGCCCAGGAACGCCTCCTTGGAGTGACCAACGATTAATCTGGCCGTGGCCGCCTCCTGCGCTGCTTGGCGGCGCTTCGCTGCCTGCAAATATTATTATTCTCCTTTTATTAGTACAAATAAAACCATCATCGACACTGCAATCTTCATTAAATTTAGTGAACTTTATTACACACAAAAACAGTACTTACTATACTAACGGCACAACTGTGATATATATATATATTTTTTTTTTCCTTTTCGTTCAGTAACGATTCTTTTAGGAAGGATCAGATTAGTTGACGTGTACAGTATACAATCTACAGTATGCATTGAATGGTTACCGTACCTCTCTGGCCTTCTTCTTCCTCTGTCGCTCCTTCTCTTCGTCAATTACCGACTGAACACCGAACTCTTCGTCCATTTCGTCCAGCATTTTTGCCTGTAACATATAAATATACTCGAAATGCATATATCAATAAATCGGTTCAACAATGGCAAGAGTAATCATACAATTAATCTATTCTAGTATTCACTTCTCCGCTAATTTTGGGTCATGCTCAAAGATCCCCTAATTGTAAGAGTTAGTAAAACTGCAGATGACTCTTTCATGAAGTCTTTTGAGTTGAGTTAAAAACCCTTAGTTACCTAGATTTCTTAGTTACCTTAAAAACTTAGTTACCCAAGACCAAACCCCTTAGTTACCTGAAACAAAACACTTAGATTCCTTCAAACAAAACCAATAGATGCCTTGATCCAAAACTCTTACAACAAAACACTTAGTTACATTAGATCAGACCTCTTCTGGTTAGCTACCTTAAACCAAAATCAAATCCCTTAGTTACATTAGTCCAACCCCCTTAGATAACTTAAACCCTTACAATTAGATACCTTAAACCAAATCCTTTAGACACCATCAACCAAAACAGATGCCTTAAACCAAAACCCTTAGTTACCTTAGTCCATACCCCTTAGGTACGTGAAACCAAAATCCAAAGTTACCTAATGGCTAGACCAAAACCCTCAGTTATATTAGACCAACGCCCGTAGATAAATTAGACCAATTCACTTACAATTAGTTACATTAAAACAACTCCCTTACATAGCTTAAACCAAAACCCTTAGATGCCACCGTCAGCACATCTCTTTATTCTGAGTCTTCTCCTTCATAAATCTGCCTGACCCTCTCCTCTGCCAGCTTCTTCTCCCTCTCGCTCTGTCTCATCTTGGCGACCCACGCAGCCGCGTCGTCATCCTCGACCTCGTCAGCGATTCGCTTCGCTTTCAGCACTTTCTCTTGGATCTTGCGCTTCTGCTTCGCGGTCTAAAAAGGAAAGTCACTCATTAATGTAATCTCAACACAGAATTTTAATGGCAAAAATGGGCCGCGTTTTATCTCCTATTTGGCAAAATAAGTCATATATGCTTTGACAATGGGAATTATTCCTTCCTCCTGCTCAATAGAATTTTGTTTGATTGAAGGGAGGAAAACTTTCAGTCAAATATGTCCGATGTTGTATCTTATTTTACGGCCCAAACAAATCCTCAGCTTCATTCCATTTCACGGCCCCATAAATTCCTCAGTTTCATTCCATTTCACGGCCCCAAACAAATTCTAAGTTTCATCCTATTTTACAGCCCCTTGTGAGTACTCACCTCGAGTTTCTCCTTGATCTTGGCCTCATGCAGCTTCTCGGCGAGGTTCTCAGCTGCTCGATGTCGGAATTCCATGCCGTCCTCCGTGACGATCTTGTCCGTCATGTCGCCGTCTTCGGCGTCGCGAACCTGTTCCAATACCATTTACCATTTTTTATTTCAGTTTTTTTCTCTTTTAAATATAAGAGCCTCCTCGTTGAACCACAGAATGTGTTTTTTACCGATCCAATATAAGTAATTAAGCTATGGCAAAACAGCACTATATTCTGAAAAGCCGTGAATACAAATACTGTGTTGCATACGGAGACCACAGTCAGGAATAAACAAAAAAATGCAACCTTGTCAAGCACCACCACAAAATGCTAGCCCTTGGCACACAAAAATGAAGTAGTAAATAGTAATACAAAACTGAAGAATGAAAGAATGGAAGTTACCTTTGGCTTCTCTTCCGTATCCAAGGGCGCCATGCCGAGTTTGGCGCGAAGCTTGTTCGTCTCCTCGATCGACAGCGAGTCTTGACTGAAAAGTTAAGTTGTTTTTTAAAAATTAAATTCTACGAAGTAATTCAGCTATAATTACACTAATATGACATTACAAATGATTGCAATAGTCAAAATAGCTAATACAAACCCTTGTTCGTCATTCTCTGGCGTCTTCTCGCGTTGCTTGGCCCTGCAAAATGAAATTTTATTTATTTATTTGAAACATTAATTATTTGGCTGACAGCTCTGAAAATTTAATAATTACCATAAACTCGTTAAAATCTTAGATTTTCGTAAAATACACTGGGAGAAACAAAATAAGTTTTAAATATATTTCTAGGCTGCCAAGAAAGCGATCTGAACTCTTCGAACCGTTTGCTCTTCGTGGCTGAAGGCGGCGGCGAGTCTCCTGCCCGCTCTCGCCACTCCTCTCTTTCCTCGGCCGCTCTCCGTCCCTCCTCCGACGTGTCCTCATCCAGCGTCTTGCGCTTCTTCGCGTGCTTCGAATCACGGCCCATACTGATAACTTGGCCTGGAACTTATTTTCATTTTTAGCCGTAACGTAAAAGCTAAACAAAATCACTAACTACATAACAGCAAAAAGAAAGCAAGTAACGAGTGAATTGAGATGTTTTTAGAAGGAATCGTTTGGAACTCGGATTCTACTAGAATGTCAAAACTGGCCGAGAATTCCTGCGGAACAAAGTCAAGGAGAAGGCGTAGGTGTAGTTATTAACTTATTCACTTAATATAGAAAAAAAGCAGAATGAAAGCGAATACACTAGCGAGATAAGCGAATGCGCCCTTTTTTTTTTTTCGAAAACGCACTACCGTAACCCACACTTGTGAAAATGATTCAATTTGGTCTGATCGAGCTCAGGCGGTCAAATCAGTTCAGAGTCATCCACGCGATTGCTCTCTTCTTGTGTACATGTTTACATTCTCAAATCTTTTTTAAAGTTTATTCAGGAACTACATGAGCTAT